>LGAG01000444.1:182469-199477 GCA_001278395.1 Lerema accius | reverse complement strand
TGCATCCCCTATCATCCAAATATAGTTTCTTAAAGTTATTGATTCGGTTCAAATGTTTTTCAGCCGATACGCATGAACTAAATATTTTATGGTAACAATAAGACATCTAGAAAATATTTTCTTTTGTTTGTGAAAAACCAGTTTTCTTCCGTCGTAAACGCTCCGAAGAAACTAGGATAGGTCTCTTTAGAGGTTTTAATTATGCTAAGTGTCTAAGATGCACTATGAATTTATTCACTGTTACTCAGATTCCTGTATCTCGTTCTCTAAACTAACAATATTATAGTTGGCGATTAACTCTATTAAAGAATAAAATGTGTGTATCAGAAGAAAACTTACTAATAAGTATAGGCAGTTGTAGCTGACTATCTCCATGCGCACAGGAGAAAAATAGTGAAAGCACTTTCATGAAGAAAAATATGTGAGCATACCTTATTCTTTTTATTTTGTATGCTTTTCAAGGGATAGATATAGGTGTTTCTTTTCCCTTTAAGCATAAGCAATCAGGCAAAAGACTGAAGGAAATTACCTCAATCCGAAATAACCTTTTGTATTCAGGCTATTTAATGTTCCAATGCATTTTTAACCATCGAGCAAGTCTTGTGAATTGTAACCAGCTTTCTGTCCAGTAATATATAATTATCAAAGGGTAGTAACATACATTTATTATTCTTACCTTAATATTGAAAAACACCTGAGACATTTGCTGTAGCTAAAGCCAAGTAAAATCACAACTTCAAGTAAAAAATTAGGCAGAATAAGATACCTAATATTAATGAAGTAACCCCCAGACTCTTGAATGCCTAACTTTCCGAGCGATGTTTGGTGAAAATTAGGCGCACAGAGCAATAACGCTGCTCTCTGGACACGATATTAACGAAGTTCCTCATACTCCGAGTATGAAAGCTCTGTAGGATAGCTCGTCTCTGCCTCCGTTCGAGTTTCAGTTCGGCAACTATTACTGCTATAATCTGCAGCATTGGAATTAGTTGATGTTGATGAAGTGAAGTTATTAATGTTGCATGCGTCAGTTTATCCATGCAGTTAACAATATAGTTAATCAGTTCGTTTCTTAATGACTGAAAGACAACCTACACCATATAACAGTGTACTTAGAAGAATGACGCTTTGTACTAGTTCTTTATAAAATGCGTGGACCCAAACAGAAATATTTTTCTTTATTTATCATCCGAAGGGATAGAAAGAGGGGTAAAGTTTGCATGAGTACCTACTTAAAATAATTCTACACTATAACGAAGAATTTATACAAAGCTTTATATACTCAGTAACAAAATATTCGAAATTTAATATTCGTCTTAGCATCGACATTCGTAAATAACACATTAATTAAAGTTCTCGGCTTTTCTTTATCCATTTACTTATTAAAGGAAAGTGGTATAAAGTACGGGGTGCATTATGCTAGTTACCTAATAAATATGCGAAACAAATGTTCAACCGTATGTAGAATAGCGGTAACATAAGACACTGCACCAACCGCACAGGTATTCTGCTATCACAGAAATGGTTGTGATATACCTACTACGTATATCTGTATATAGAACGAAAGCTTCATATAAAGCACTTATGAAATAAACTTGTGTGTTACAGTAACAATGTGTATGTGACATTTTAAAATACAAAGGTTCATCTTCTGATAAAACAGATGTAGGTATGCCAGATAGTAGTTAATCAATAGGATTGCAAATAAAATAATGGATGCCACAAAAGATTGAGTCCCCAAAATATTTCGGTATTACTATAGTTTGATACTTATAGACATAATACGGTACTTTTCCGAGTATTCGTAGTCTTATAAAGCAAATGTCAGTTTAAAAGCGTCTGCAGTTTTGCAACTCGTTGGTTTATCTCGTTTTAATTGACTGTTTGTTAAGAGTTTTATTGCAGTTCTTGTTTAATAAGGATGCGCTCCAGTAATGTCGATAAAAGAGTAACATGTGCCTAATTTTATTAATAGTAATTTTGAGTTTATAGCACAGAACGTCCGTCGTGCTTAAAAAAAAGAGTCATGAAATTTAAGTACAAATGCATTAATTAATCAACAATTCATAAAATCTAATACACGCAATTAGATTTAAGGTAAGTGACAAAATTATGGAGTAATTTAAGAAGTACTTCCTAAAAGTATAGTAAAAGTATGATTCCTTCTTTCTACCTCATTCTATTTAATATTTAAATAACTTTTATAATCATAAGGAAAAGCATCATCGACGATAAAGCACTTACTCGCATGAAGCTCCACCGACCAAAATGTGACCTCCCTGATAACTTTCCAAGTTTTTCGAACACAGTTCACGACCGGCTTTAATTTGCAGCGGTAAAAAGCAAAAGTGTTCCAGAAATAGGTGCAAACTAGCGAATTTGTGGACGCAAATAGACCACGTTCGTACGCTATTTTATTTCCGTACTCGACTCTTGGAAAGCACTTTAAAATGTCGTGGGAACTAAGGCTACTGTCTATCGGCTAGATGATGTTTTATGAATGGTTCACACTATTAAATATGTATTCGTATGTAAAGGAATGATGGCAAGAAAGGTGTCAATAAGCATTTGTTTTTTTATAACGACCTATTCTAAACACATTATGCAACTTTTTTTTGATAGTATCCGACACACAATACTTTAATATATATGTATAACCATTTTCTGTCACGATTCTTAGAAAACAGATACAGATACGAAAAGGGAGCAAAAAATAACCAAGTCAGTCAATACAATTGTAATTAAACAAGTCCTAAGAAAGTTTGTTTGAATTGACCTATGTTTGTTTGGAGGTATTAATAATAAAGTAGACAATAATCAAACCGCAGGCATATTGATCAATTGGCAGTTCTCATCCGGATATATCCGTCGTTTCTCGCTCACGTGTTAAACGTGTGGTCATACTAACGTAGGCATGGTAACATCGCTTTTATGTACATAACAATTTACTCGTTTGCGGCATTTGAACTCAGTGCATTATATTCTCAGATATCTTAAATAACGCTTCACTTGACTTCATTAAATGTGTCAGGGGAGCTATAGACACCACTAATAAACAAATATGGTCCGAATTTCTGCCACACTGGGAATTGAACCCAGGACTTTTAAATGGTCTGTCTTAGTAACTGTTAGCCATATGGATCGACAACACATTACAGTTCTGTTGGGATTATAATTACCCTCAATTAGCGACTAATACTCATTACGCTAAGGATACTTACTGTAAACTGTAACATAGTTACATGAAATAAAGTAACTTCATCACGACTAAAATTCTACAATAAATTCAACAAAATCAATCTCACAGTTCAATAAAAAAGGATCACACAGTACCATCACGGTAATTGAGACGGTAATGGGTTGCGTTCGATTCGTTCCAGGTTCAATCTCCGACGTGAAACGTAAGCGTGTTCAATGTTCGGTTAAATTGGTGCGATATTTGTGTAAGCATTCTTGTGTTAACACTTTTAGTAATTGTCATTCATTAGTTACCGAGGCAGATAGAGTAAGTCCAAGATTCTATTCCCGGTCAAGGTAAACATGAACTTATAAAAGCTCAAGTTTTTTTTTGTGAAATATTTTTAATGTATCTAAACGCACTCGTATTTCATCGGGCTTTTGTAATTTTTCATAATTTTCGTTGTTTCAAACACTATTATATGCAGGTAGTACAAAATCATTCGGACATAGAGACTTAGTATTATTAAAGAAAAAATAATGAAAGGATTTACCGACAAAATAATTCAGTATTTTTAATCTAAGCCAAAACGCTAACCTTTCAGATTCAAACCACTCGCCCAAATTAATACCGAGAATTTAAAGTCTAGCTACAAAGCTAACAAATATAACTAAGATAAGTATCTAGGTAAAAGATTGCAAGCACAATTTATTGGTCTAGGCAATAAATTCAATTTGTTTCTTAATTCGCACCTTGAGCAGTCAGAGGCATTAAATGAATATCCAATTCGATTTGCGGTTAAGATGTTTGAGGCTGACCTGCATTTGCGACCTGGCTTCTACCTTCTAAACTTCAATTGTGCCATTGGTTTATCAGTAATTACCATTATTAAGCCACGAGTAGTTTAAATTTTTGAAGTTGGATTGTGGTTAAGTTTTCATGGCTTTTTGCGGAATGAATACAATTTATGTTTATCAATGTGTCTATTTTGGCTGGAGTCGATGATAAAAGAGGTGGACGACCTTCCTCTCATCATTCGGTGACCAAACTCTTTTGGAGGTACACACGTATCGTGTAAACACGACTAAGGGAATGGGGGATTGTTTCATTTAGTTAACAGTTGAGAAAATTAGGGGTCTATAATAAATGATTCTTTGTCCTCCATCGGCATAAAAAACATAAACATTTCATACTGCATGTAATAACAGATGAAATTAAATTGGATGGTCACCACCTAGCCACTTAGGGAGCGTTCCATTTTTACTTCCTTACTGTCAATAAAAAAAAAACTTTTCCGATAGTCGCCAATCGCCAGCACCTCGCCCGCGACTCGCCCTGGCGCGACCAAGCGTAGGGATAGAGGAGATTCCAATCAAAATGCAAATTCCACCCTACTATTTTACATTTATTTACCGTCTACAGTTACTGTGTCACTGGCTAGCTGGCTGATGCTGTTCGTTACCAGCTTTGTTTACTGTTATTTTTATTCTGTGACGCCGAAGTATTGGAACGAGTTATCCAATATGTATTGTTGCCATTATAAATTCAACGTCTGTGCCTCGATACTGATATAGTATGTTATGACAGGTAAATTATTTGCACTTTAATTTATGTATCTACTAGTGCGGCTAAATTATTATTTAAGTGATAGATAATACACCACAGTTCGTTTGCAATTGCACTACCGTTTCTGCTACTTAAGACAAATTTTTATGCTTTTTCAGTTGACGCTTGCCTTAATCTTCCCCAAAACTTAATAGTACTTATTTAAATGCAAATCAAACAAACTTCTAAGTCTCATATGTTTGTTATTAAAATGTTATAACTTCGACAAACCTACCTACCTTTTTAATCATCGTGAATTTGAGGGTCGAGAACTGACTGTTTACCTCCCCATGGTTTGGCACGAACGTGAACAAAAAAGGTATTTGTCTAGAGAAGCTGTACATGTAATTACATGGACCTCATATTACCTATTCACCATCATCAAGAACACACTTAGTCAAACTTACTAGAATCTGTAAGTTAGTCCATAATGCGCACAGGGCGTAACTATTGCCTTCATTACCATAACATGCGACGCGTTCGATAACGTCGTCTCGCTCTAAACTTTAAAGACAGTAAGAGACAGGTGCCCGTAATCTGCATCGAACAAATGACGCGAACATAATTCATCACCAGTCACATCGCAATAAATCTCGACTATTATGCGGAGAATTTATATACACCAGTGTGACAGCCGCTTTTGATTACAATCACATCGATTGTATCGAATTGTATGTCGTTCGTCAATATCAACAACATAATTCCTTATCCCACAGCTGGGTTTAGGCTTAATAAATAAATAACAATATTATATACTTATAGGCCCCTGGATTTAGGACAGGATTTCCTGTTTCATGACTCGTAGATAGCCAACACACAAAGACGAACACAAGTACAAAAACACTAACTCTTGGAATTTTGCTTTCCTGGGAATCGAACCAAGGAACCATCTAAGGTATTAAGGTAAGTAAGGGTTAAATATCATAATCCAATTTGCGTATAATACTTATAGACCAGAGACTCAAGTTTGAACTTTAACACACTATAAATATGCAACATAGATAACATAATAAATAACAAAATGAGAAAGACCAGAATGTCATAGAGCAAGGTCAGTTTAATAATATCATAGTTACTATTTATTATATATCTAAGGACTCCAAATGCAACGAAATAACGAAACCGTCAAGGTAGATACTTATTTTTACTAAGTTTGAGAATTTGTGAAGTTAGGGTATACATAAGTTTGGTAAGGTGAGTAAGTTAGTTACCTATATATATGTAGCGTCAAAACCTGCGCTCTACATGCAATCTGATTTCTTCTTAACTCATCTTGGAAACACCTAACATCAAAATATTTTTGATATGGTATACATAATGTAAGTATTACTCATATTATAGTATAAGACATACAACATAGTGTGCGCGCTACCACGTCTCGTTTCGCTACCCGAGACCGATTAGGATATTATAAATAGATGTTCTCCTTACCCAATTAACAGCACTCGTGTTACGTCAGCGCCAATAAATGTATTATATTGTTCACAATACAGTTCAATTTCAACTGTGATTAGTTTTAAATATATCTATTTAAAAATCTACATTGTATGTTAAGAACAAAACTGTTCATTCATAAAACAATAGCTGCATTGAAAGATACGGAGAGACATTATTGCAAGTTTTGATTACGAAAGTTGTTATTAAATTTTGAAATCGAATGTATTTTTTGGTATTTTGGCAATGATTAAATAGGATTACATTTTGTTATAGATTAACAGCTATTTGGTATGACGGTTCATTAAAGTATAACATAGGAGGAGGGGGAATGGTTTTTACTTACTTTGAAGTAAAGTAAGACCATTGGTGACTTAAAGACATTTGCTGATGGGAATAATTTAATGACCGCACATTAATATAACTTTTTAGTGGCGCCAAAGTTTCATTCAGACTTACACATAATTATTTCTAAGTACACAAAAACGCCCCAACACAGGAAATCCTAGTAAGGGGATGTATAAAAATAAGTGCATTATACACGTGAATGTGTTAAAAGAGCGAAACGTTTATAACTCAGCTACACGTGCAAGTTGTAAGCAATACTAAGGTCGCAACACGTGCTTGGAACTAATAACACAGTCTAACGTCGTATGGTCGGTCTGTTTCGTAAGGCTAGACAAAAAAATAAGAATCAATTAATTCCATTATAGATATAAAAGTGCACTATTGATACCTACCTATATAAGTAAGTAATTTTGTATGTTTTTAACCGAGTGTTTACAGATCACTAAATTCGCATAATACGTATTGTGCAAATGACCGCGGTTAATGTACTGTAACTGTGCCGTTGCTATAACGCATCATAGGATGCTGAAACCCTCGAACAACGCACTAAGTGTTAGTCAAATGTCACCGTCACCCATGCAATTTCTATGCAGCGATATATAGAAAGGTTGCTGAGCGAAAATATCTTAACTGGCCCTAGAATACTACAACCAAATAATTTGACATGAATGATTTTTAGGGCATCAGTAGCTATCCAATCTTGTATACGCCCCATCCTAATATAAATGTATTTGACTACTGAATGTACTTACACTGTGGCATTTAAATAATACTACGAGTAGCATAGATAACCGCTAGTTAGTGTCAATAAATTCAGTGAGGGAGTGTACGTTTCAGAGCTTTATTATCATTAGATAACGTTCACGACTGTCGGGGACCTTTGAGCAAATTATTTGGTTTGGACAATCTGGTGACATCCTTATTAAATAGTGAGAAGATGGTAACAATTACTAAGTAGCGATATAGCTAGTTATTACCAAATTGATATGTAATGTAATTTTGTACTAATGGGTACCAAGTACCAACTGAACAAAGACTTCACGTTAATTTAAATCGGGTTTCAAAAATGTCTTGTTTCTATCGCTTGAGTCTAACCAGCCGAATTATTCAACCTTCTTATAGGAAAAGGTAGGGATTAATCCAATAGGACTTTATAAACAGACGTACCTATAATTACTATTTTAATATAGACGTAGTCCTCCAAAATTAGGCACACAATTTATGAAGCAACAATGAGGACCTAAATAAAAGATTGCCGATTTCATTAACCGGTAAATTTTGAGAGGGATATTTTACATCACTACTTTTGTAGTGCCAGCTAAAGCCATAAAAACAATCAAATGAGAAAATCCTTCAACAATACATGAGCTGTAAAGCCGAAACACGTCAATTAACGTAAGAGATTGTGCCATAAGATATTCACTATCGGTTACTGACCACAACAAAGACAAAGGCCTGTAATTTGCGCTTAAATACCATGCTATTACGATGCTATGCCATTACACTGGACGCATCACGCAATGCGATGCAAGGCATACACATGGTACATGCTATAATAAGTAGGTATATGTTGTCTTGTCAGATCGTCACACTTCAGCACACAACGAATAAATACCAAGTAAATTGACAGAACAAGGTATGTCAATTTTTTTTAATTTTTAAGTGAATGCTTTATTACAATTCTTCCTGAGGGTAACAGTTAAGTGGACAACTTTAGAAAAAGTTTAGAAGTTTGTTTATTCTAAGATACCCAATTATAAATGAACGCGAATATTTGCTGCGTTTTTAAAAACGACTTTTAATTTCTAAAAAAAGTGTTAATAGTCTCAGTAAAGATAAATAGGAGAAAGCCATTGGGAACTCTTCTTCAATAACTGTATTGCAGATTGTGTACAAATATAGTCGGTAGACAGCAAACAGTAACATATCTAATCGGTAACAGCAAAAACATTAGACAAAATCGCGTAAAACAGGGCTCAGAGTCTGTGAAACAAGAATAAAAAAACTATAAATCCAGTAATGACTGCGAAAAAAACGTTGATTCGTTAAAACACTGAAACCTCAAATCCGCGTTGTGCTAAAACAATTTGGAAATAGTTTCAAGTATCGGGCCGCAGCCGAGGGCGGCGTCACATTTGGCGCTACGCCAGTAACGCGCAACTCGCTACCTTCAATCTTTAATGCATTCCGCTATATTTTATTACTGTACACACAAACTGTGCTTACTTTAAACCTCCTTTACGCTGTCCTTTTCATTATTCGTTATGGAAATAATTGTCGTGAATGTAGGGTGCCGTGCGCTCGTTTGTAACTCTATTAAACTCGAAAGCTTGTTCATAGTGTCTACTTTATTAATGACTCTCGGCATAAAGACGACGACAAGAATATTATCAAGACAAAGAATATTGGCATAAGTGAAAAACACGAGTACTTAATACATCAAATATAATGGTTGGTCACTTATACAAACCAAAGCTATAAAAGTCTCCATCAGATGTCACATAGACATTACGGAATCGTAAATATATTACTGTATTCAAGTCGTACAAAAGAAATAAAAAAGATTTTTCCTTTATATCAAGCGGCCTGCCTGCTCGAAGGAAGCAACACTAATTATTGCACTATAAAATTTAGATATTAACTTATTTACAATCGTAGGTGCAGTACACAGTTAAATTAATTGAGAGCACATCAAAATATACCCAATGCATATAACATTTCATTCTAATCTCTAAACAATAGCATGTTTCAATAACATGCCTGTAAGCTCAATCACGATCTAAGTGAATTTACACCAAATAGCGCCATTTTAGTTTCGTTATCAATTATTGTATCCGACAATCGTGATTCACGCGATTTATTAACGCTTGGCTTGTGTCTCGCCCACACACTGTGTTGGGACTTGCGCTAAAAATATTATTATTTTCGTTATTATTCCAAACCTATGAATTAACTAATGTGCCCCCTTTGAGGCCCTGATACTAAGCGTCGCCTATGAACATTAGCGATTTTAAAGGCATAGAATCGATGCGATGTCGTTAGAAAAAAGGAGAGATATGAATGGACATACATACATACATTCATAAACAATCATTTCTCTGACACAGGCATTTATGTATTATGTTTAGAATTAAAACAGAAAATTGATTTGGAATCTAATAAAAGATTTCATAGCAATTTAATTGAGAAAGTTTCAATCCAATGAAGAATATTTTAAGAACAAATAATTCACTCAACTACAAAGTAGCTACGAAAATGAGCATGAAAAATTTAAACTTTATAAAGTTGTTTTGAAAGTAGGTAAGAAGAGGGTAGTCTTACTCGTGAAACTAATCAAATCTGATGTAAATTTCAAATAGTTCTGACTGAACTAGTTCGTGGAATTCTAGTTGTGGTGATTAAAACTGAGTTTATTTGCACCGATAGTGACATATTGCTGACGACAAATTCAACCACGTATTAAAGGACTTTTCTTCTAAAATTCGTCAAAAAAGAAGTCTTCAGTTAAGTTCAAATCTATCTCAAAATCTGTCGTACGACATAACATCATAAGAAGGTATCATATCATTCATCGAGATTCATCGTACTCGCAATTTACGCTAAAGCCATACGATACGCCAATATTTTACATATCATATTTTTTTGTTTTGCTCAAACATTTTGTTTATTAGGACGTAAAGTAAACTATGCGCTCCTGTATATAAAGTTTATTTTTGATTGACCGTACATCAAAGGTACTTGTGCACATGCGTGCGACGGGAAGGGGCAGCATTATGCAAAGCCAACACATTCGGTCGGGGTTACGTATTACGCAGCTCTGAGAGTCGCATATCTTAACTTTGCTACGTTCACCGTTACAGTTTCTACGAGTATGATAGATTAGATAGCAACAGAACTAAAAATTTTATGTCTTTTTTATTTTTATTTTTACTCAACGTTATTACCGTTAACGGACATTAGGTAGGTATAATTATGTACATAATAACAATAATCTGACATTATTTTGTGTGTCTACAAATTATGTTAATATTTTCATATACCAAGAAAACTTAATAAACATAATATTGATGATAAAATAATAGACAAATATTTTTTATTTTTGTATTTCTAATATACACGAGCAAATCTCGGTCGTTCCACTTGAGTCATTAGGAAAAGTATCTCCACTTTCTCTGCTGTTACATAAACCGGAGTAGTAAGTACCTACATACCTATGCGTTACTTACTAGGCCTATTAGCCTAGAATTCTATTTTAATTACAGATGTCGAAGCCTAGCATATCTAAGGCCATATTCGGACTTTCGACAATATCCCATTCGCAAAAATAGCAGCTTACCTACTTCAAAACCTTAGGGCAACAGGTCTAAAAAAAATCCTATTACTCAATAACAATATACTTAGAGGAAACAGTATAATCCATCAATCGCAATGTTAGCAATAGGTAATCTAAGTATTCGTGAGTCAACGAGTGGCAATTTACGGGAGAGCGCTTTTCAATTTTGCAAAGCGAAGACAATTTAGTGTTACGTCGAATTGCGTCTCACGACCAACGTCTTACGTACAGGTTTACGTCCGCGTAACCCGCATTCGTTTCTCTTTGTTTACGTTCTGTTTTATATTATTTTATCAAAATGCTTTTTACCTTAAAAGCGATATTAACATCTTTGTACACATGTAAAAAAAGGAACTTACCGTGTTTGTTCATTTAATTTTACATTTTGTTGTATTTATGAGGTACTAAGTATGGTTTAGGTCCACAATTGGACCCTGTAGTGCTGATGTCGTGATAGTTCAATTCATCGGCTAAACTATTAGAAATATGCAAACTCCGTCATAGCAATAGTTATTTAAGAAGATGAGTATCCATTTAATTAATGTGTAGTATTTTTAAAGGCATTGTGGAACAACTTATTCCCGGTCGTCTAGTCAAAATATAAAAGCCAAATATTTTATTACGTTTTACTAAAAGGGGAGTTCACACGATTTAATTTAAGTGTCACTAAAATCATCTTTCCATCTATTTTTAGTAGTATTGCCAAAATAATAAATTTTACCGTCAGAATTGTTCACAAATTAAATTACACACTTCTGCACATCATACATTGTAGTACAACTGTTTCTATTGCCGACCGTACCGCGCCAGGGGCTGTCAACACCGATGTTTCATAAGATAACGCCGCTTCGCCGAACGCCACTTTACGCTACACTGCAAAACAGTCAAAACTGACTTAATATATTTTTTATAGAAATGCCGACAAACATAATAATAAGCATGTACGAGCCACGACACGGTAAATGGTCATCGTTAACTATTAACACTAACAGTAAGCTAAACTCACACAATTGCAGTTTTTATGAATAAATTTGAGCTTAGAGGGGGTCCTTTAAAATTGTTATTTAATAATTCGATTCTCTGTACTATCTTTACAGCTTTTCATTATAAAGTATCGTAATAACGTTATTACGTGTATCATAATAAAGTGTTAATTGCATTTTCGTATTAATCATTGTAGGAGACGTGATGCAATTAAAAACTACATATGAAACAAGACTTGATTATATGAACTCTCTCTGTATTCCGTGCTCTTTTTCTATTTAAATCTGTGATTATCTTCTTAATTTGTAAGTCAGTTAAGTAACTTATAAATTAGGGAGATGAATTAAGTTGTGTTTTTTTTTTATATATTTTCATACGATGTCCTTAATTCAACTGTTGGTGATCGTGTAACTTAGAAAGTAGGTAATATCAACAAATCCCTTTTCAAAAAATAAATTTCTAAAATACTGTGCACACTAGTTATAATGTAAATCATATAGATCAACCATTACCAAAAAATTCAACAAACCTGGAGTTAAACCGCTTTGAACTGACGCAGTTAAATATAAAGCACATAACGTTTAATTTAACCAGTCGAGAAGTTTCTAGAACAACCTAAAAACGGTCGTGTGACTCAATAGAGCACGTGCAAGTACCAGGAGAATATGGGTTTGAGGGAGTAACGGGGCCTAGCTCGGCAGTCGGCGCGTCGCGGTCCTCGACCCGCGCGACAAGCCGCGAACCGCCTTGACCCGCGCTCTCACAACCTCCTAATGCCCGCTACCAGCCTGGTAGTTCAGCCGCCGCTCCCGAATCTCGACCGATGTCAATGAACCGACTTTACATACAGTTCAACAACTCTTAAACGGATTGCGAATTGACTTTTAGATTTCACTCCCTGACGAATAATATCGAATGTGAACATTGTGAACTCATTTCAAATGCCCATTACTAAGAATGTAGGTGCAAAAAGTAAGTAATGCCATGATTTATTGAGCACTCGAAGCGCGGCCGGTCACATAATGGCAATAAATTATGGAATTATAAATATTCAAAAGGTCTAATACACTGTGTTGGTATTGTGTTTATGTGATATCATAACGCTTATTAACCGTGATAATAAATAAAACATTAAGTAATGGCGTAATTACAAAGGTCGATTGATCACAATGTCGCTTGTTAGACATCTGTAGCACATTACATTTGAAACAATACTCACTTAACAAAGCTAACTACTAGGTTTCTTCCCCTACTATCAAAATGTGCGTCAGACGAGAAGCTATAAATATCATAGTTGCCCCGACGTGAGGCCATAATTTATTAAACGAATACAACTTAAGTGGAGTTTTAAAGACTTCACGCTTATAATGAAGCTTCGTTTAATAGTTAAATGTCTATTAACTTTTAACAATCGATAGAATCGATTTAGCAACATCGTTTGATATATTGTATCGGGTCGTAATTGAATACCGCAACTACGTATAGGAAATCATAATAAATATTTTTACGTAAGCAATATTTTAATACTATTTCAACACGCAATAAGTTCAATAACTGAAAACCTCATAATTGTCAAATTCTGTTTAGTATTTGAGAAGCTCTTAAGGGAACAGATTCTATGAACATTCCTACAAGTATGTTAAACAAAATTATATACCTTCCGTAGTAGAGTAAAAAAGCTAACGTAACCCCCTCTTTTTGATGCTAACATAAAATTTTAATAAGCTCTAGGTATTTATTATTTAACTAGCAATTGACAGCGGCTCCGCCCGCGTAATTTTCCCGATTTCACAATATTTTTTATTGCTGCTCCTCTCCTATTCATCTAAGCGTGATGTTATAAAGCCTATAGCCTACCTCGATGAATACACTAAACAATTTTTTAAATGGGTCCAGTAGTTCCTGAGACAAACGCTCTCAAACAAACGAACGAAAAAAAAAACTCTTCAGCTATATATTATTAGTATAGATTACGTATTACACTTAATTCTTCGTTAAACTCGTTCTTCGTATGCGTTCAGTAAAGCGCCTAACAAAGTCAGAATACAATTTAACGGCCGGTTACGGATGGATGACAAAACAAACTATACAATTTATTATTAAAGCCCAATTTGGTTGAGTTATGCGAGTACAGCTCTTACGTTGCCAAATATTTGAATTATATTTAGAGTGGGATACATTTTCGCATTTAATATCTCGTAGATACGTTTTACGGCCGTTTAAAGGAGACATTGCTTTAAATACGAGTAGTATCAACAAATGAGATATGGTGTTTTCTGTTACTAGAAGGATTTTATGTCTAGTTATTTTAAGAGACAATGAAGTTATTTTATTTACTACGAGTACTTCTATTTTATTAAAGGATTGTAAAGAGCTAGTATTTATTAGGGCAGCGACAAATACGTCACTTCTAGCTGCAGCAACGTTAATACTAAAACAACAATCTGCCGAACAGACAGGTCCATTCCGGATAACGATAGATTTAAATGATATCTACATATAAATATTTGCTCGTAGATCTTTGATTTGGAAATCTACGGATAAATATTTGATCTTGATCTCTTAAAGTGTAAATTCTAGGTATAGTTATAACTATAGCTGCTTAATTTTTGGGGTCAACTAAACTAAAACCCTTACAACCAATATACACTAAGAAGTCTATGGAATTAACTATGTACCATTCAATTTAACCCCTACATTACTTATTAGTCACAATCAGATTATCTCCACTCATTTTTGACTACTTAGAAAAAAACAATACTCTATCTGGACTCTCCGGATATCCTGTAAACCGGCGAGTAACCGTTCACCCTGCAGGACAGATGACACTGGCAGTGTGATGACTGATCCTGTTTGTCCACAACATGTCACACATGTCACACACGTCACACATCCTGTCACGACCCTGCCTTGAGAACAGCGCTGATTGACTGGGATGACGTAACAAGGGCCGCAACTTAGGGTGAAGTAAAGGAAATATCAAAAACTGTTTGTAACTTTATTGGAACTTTATAAGGGTGCCTTGCCTCGGTCGCGGACTACTTCAGGATTTGTTAAAAACGATCACTTATGTAATGAAATGTATAGAAAACCCTGCCTGCAATCAGCGGGTCAGCAATACTATTTCACGAATAACAAAAAAATTGTAAATAATACTGTAATATTAAGTAGTAGGTACCTACCAGATATCTATTTTTTATTGAAACAAAAACCTTAACATATTTTTAAATACGTAAGCAATAGGACCAGATGTGCAAGTAAACGTAGCCCGGAACGATCAGCCCGGATGTCCTACAACACCGTCCGGGAACTAAGGGATATCGGCAGATGGCAGATCGCGACGAACGATGCCGTTTGTCTCCAATACACGTAGAGATACGTCACATCCTGTCGCGATATACTGCTGTAGCGAAATACATGCAATAAGCCTATTGAGGAAACGATTTTGTTAAAGATTTTATCAGAAACATTATCAATGCGTATTGTATATCGATGTAAGCGATCATTTCAAATTCAGCACTTCACTCGGATTAACAAGATTTTTTACGAATTTTGTCAATACATATAATTCGAAATTGGAATTCAAGGTGCGGTGAAAGACAATATAGAGAACTCAATAAAGGGAACAGGTCTCCCTAACTAAGGAGATCTAGAGCCAATTCAAATGTCACCCGAAGGCTTTCGAAATGATCCAGTAATCCAATCTAACGATAACAACCGATACCAGTGATTAACATGCCCTTGGAAACACGGAAGCTGCTAAAAAAAAATCAGTTAGCGGTCAACCATCCACTTTCCAAACGCGCCTTCAATTCTTTAACTTCGTCGATCATTAGGATCTACGCAAGCCTACGAGGTTTGCGATTCGTACCGTGACGTCGCCGGCGTAATAACTACAACCGGACGATGTTTAGCGTCCTGTCGTGACGTGAATACCGTTAGGTACCTACTCGATTGTCGATTGACATTGCACTACGACGCGGGATGTGACTATATTAACTACCGTACGAGGAAGTGATTACTTCACGACTAGTTGAATATATCAAGGGCTTTTAAAATGTAACTAACTACTATACATATATGTAGATTGTACTCGAGAGAAATATAGGGCATAGTATTGTTTGGCGAATAATAAATCGTGATAGGGTCAGTGCTAGAAAAGATGAGCATATTGGAATAGCTTGAATCAATTTTGTGTTAAAGAGACCTATATCTACACTACCTACAGTAAATACAAGAGGCGTAAGGTCTAATTCTATCACCTTTTGAGTATACATTTCAAGTTCGGCCACTTTTAATAAAACAGCGATGTAGCATGAGTGGTGTCCGATACAATCCTATAAATACATAAATAAGGCTGCCATCACTTAAATTGCCATTCCCGATAAAAACTTTTGCAAATATTAAACACTTTGGCAAAATATTAGTTTTCCCTGGATAATAAAAAACTATTTTTCAGTCAAAATTAAACGCAGAAAACTCTGCCTCCTCTGTTATTTGCATTTGTTCAATGCTATTTTCGATTACAAATGAATGTGTTATTCAGATTTATATTATAACTGATCATTCAATTAACGGCATAGAAAGGAGCTCCTTGCATCTTCGAGTACGAGGCAACATGTTTATAAGACGCATTATTTTTAACCTCTCACAACGCACTACTAATAAACACATTAATTTGTGAACATAAATAAACGCGCGAGGAATCCGTGAAGAGATTTACATCCAATCGCGAGACATATCTTACGTTCCGGCGTGGGAACAACCGGGTAGTAGGCCGATTATTGACGCGGCGTAATCTCTAACTTTACAATGAAAATATTAAAAACCATCAATAAAAAGTAAAAACACATAAAATATAAGTACCTACGTATAAAATTCCAGAAGATCCTATAACAGAGAAAAAACATTGTTACATTGCATTTGCTGACTTATCGTCAACTTTTAACAGAAAATCCGAGATAATTGCTTTAACTAGTTAAGAGATAAATGGAAAAGTTTATTTCAAAACGCTACTGTTGAGTCCCCTAACGAGTTAGTACTATCTATACTAATAATATAAAGCTGAAGAGTTTGTTTGTTTGAATGCGGCAATCTCAGGAACTATTGAATCGAGGAAGGTTATA
>LGAG01000444.1:148493-182214 GCA_001278395.1 Lerema accius | reverse complement strand
ATTGCTTTAACTAGTTAAGAGATAAATGGAAAAGTTTATTTCAAAACGCTACTGTTAAGTCCCCTATTGAGTTAGTACTATCTGTACTAATAATATAAAGCTAAAGAGTTTGTTTGTTTGAATGCGCTAATCTCGGGAACTATTGGGCCGATTTGAAAAATTCTTTTAGTGTAAGACAGTCCATTTATCGTGGAAGGTTATAGGCTATATAACATCACGCTAAGGGGAGTTGGAGAGGACCAGCAATAAAAAATGCGAAAATGGCAAAATTATGCGGGCGGAGCCGCGGGCGGTTACTAGTGACATATTCCAGAAACAATCGCCAATGAACCATAAACAGACAAGTCTGTAATACAAGTTTTGTTAAAATAATCAATGTAACATCTTGGGCTCAGTAACGCAGAAACTGCCTAGTGGGAAAGCAGCCTGACAAAATTATCTACGATTCCAAACTGAGCAAGTGGCTATAGAATGCGATACTTTCACTAAAGGGCTAGGTTACATCCGTACACAGCTGTTTGTAATTCATGTTTATTGCTCAATTTCTGTAGGTTTAACAATGATTTACTTATCTACTACGAAACAACAAGCAACAATAGAAACAACACACGCACACCTACACTGAAAACGGATATGTAAACTCATAATTTTTACCACGCTCGGAACCGAACTCAGAACCTTTTAAATGGCAGGCCTGCATGATAAACATTATGCCATACATTTTTCCATGAAACAGTAATATCTAATTATACTTCAATTATACAACAAATTGAACAGTAGGTAGTAGGTAGGTCGTAATTAGATACAACTGTTATTAAACTGCGGTGAAATTTCGACATCTGTTAGTCGATTTGTAGATTATGTAGCATTTCGACAACGCTAACTACCTAAGAGGGTGACTTTTGACTTGTAATTTTAATGTTAATTTTTAAAATGTTACAAAACATTATCAGTGTTAATATGCACTCGTAAATTGCTTCTGTATTTTTGGTTAATATTTTTAATTTACATGTATGTTTAAGGAATACGTATTTAGCAAAAAAACATTATTAATTTGCAAATTATAAAAAGACATTTTGCCTTGTTTTAGTATTAGTAAATATCTTTGTTATTTGTACGCAGTATTCAGAAATCTAATTTTAAAACCAACATTCTATCTTGACATGAAACTAATAATCTAAGTCGAAAATAATCACCAAAATCTATCGTGAGCTAAATTTAACCATGTCAGTCACTTCACTTCTGTTCTCAAATCCTTCATCTGTTAATTGGAAATTGCAAACGGCCGTGACCAAGCTCCATATATCCAGGGTAACACAAGCCCACTCAAACAAAGATATTCCCCAATAAACTGTTATTAATCCGCACAAGGCGAGTGAAGCGATGTGTCGATAAATGGCCAGTGGAGCATGAAGCTCGTGCCTACATGTCACATGCAGAATGTGTCACGAACAACGGCCGGCTAACGATATGATACTGTGGGATGTTCATTATTTTATGTCACCTTGTACTGGGAAACTTTTAGAATAAGCTATCTGGTGTACATGACCTGTCTCTGAGTCTAAATTTCTTTCGTTTAAGAAACGAATGGTAAAGGAAATAATGATGAAGTTACAAGTGATGAGATGGAGCGCTTCGCATGACCATACGAGGTGTAGCCTAGCATTGATTGAACTAGGCATGCCGATACTTTTGGTATCTCTATCTCTACCATATTCTCTTCTTTAATAAAATAAAAATTACCGATTCGCAGAACAATACTAATTAACTGATTACTAAGGCTCGCTATACACTGACTACTTTAACGCTTTAAGCAGTTGTCTGCGGTCCGACTGCTGTGAACCGTCTATGGCCAGATTTACTAACTCAAAATTGAAAATCATTTAGCAATGTAGGTAACAATGATATAGTTACACACTCATCTACTAGTTTGTCTTTGTCTCTTTCGAAGCCATTCGTCCATTAGATTTCCTATAAACCATATAAAATCTGAAATACATTTACCGCATAATCAACTCCTAGAGCTCCTTCGCACATGAGTGAGTGCGCAAGTAGGCGATAGTACCTAAGTAATGGCAAAAGCCTACTTGACACGTGAAAGGCCTTTTCTCTTTGAACCAATGTCTGCTTACATTAAGTCTAGTCAGATGACTTTGCGAGGTGTTCACAAGGATAGGATATATTGTTTGTGATACTCTGTTATTTGATATGATAACGTATTTCAACAACAACAATAACAAGCAAAATAAGTACTGAAAATATTTGAATCTTAAAAATGACTTTAAATATAGGTATAAACCATTATTACTTTATCGTTGTTAGCAAACAACTATAGACAAATTAGTTATATTTTACTTAATGAAGTGCTAACGTTAACACTAAAACGCTATACGCTAACAACTACACGACACATCATCCAAGCATTCAACCAAGACAGAGTCACACAAAAAGACAACCAAAAAGCATGGCAATAAAAAACCTCGTCAACCTAACCCAGTGTTTAAAGTGCACGTAGTATTTATTGGAGGGCGTCGCGGTAGGTTGTCGCGAACCTCGAACCAGTTTGAAAGTCAGTTTTCTCACTAATGAGTCCAACGCGGCTCATACCGGCCGACAACACCGCGCGTGCTAACAATCGTTTGTTTTGTCATTATTATTTACATAAATGTTTTTTTAGGGTTCCGTACGTAAAAGGTAAAAACTGGACCCTATTACTAAGCCTCCGCTGTCTATACCTATGTCACCTCATAATCAGTGTTGAAAGCTGAAATTTTCACAAATAAAGTATTACCGTTGCCGCTATGACAAAAAATAAAAATATTAAGGGGGCCCTCATACTTGTTTTTTTCGTATTTTATTACTCAATATTAATAACATACAACAAATGTGACTTTCTTTTATAGCTGATGGTACGGAACCCTTCGTGCAAGAGTCCGACTCGCACTTGACCGGTTTTTTATATTGACATTTATGAACGTAATCTTTATGCGTGTAATGTTAAGGGACTGGTTATCTTACGACTTGTTTTGAATCACAATAAGACATTTTGAAATGAATTCTCTTTCCGCAGACATGGAAATTGGAAGATTTTGAAGTTACTAAAGTGTAAAGTGACTTTAAAAGTAAAGTGACTTTAGGATCGTCTGACTTCCGGAGTAAGGTGGTGAATGCTTTACAAAACCTCAAAAACCTGTGAACGGGCGAGAAAACGGAACTTGAGAGGGACAAACAAAAAGTTTAGATATTAGTAAGCGTATTCTGAAGTAAAAAATTTAGAATTTTCATTCAGGTGTTCATACTACCTAATTGCGGAACTCTTTTTCTACCTTATCCTAACTCATTAGGTGCATTAATACAGAACTAACACTTAATTTGTCACCACTAAACTATCCATTTATATATATATATATATATATATATATATATAATCCATTTATGTATAATATTAAATATTAATTAAATAATTTACTGATCCATAAATTATGATATCAACCAATACGAGCTAGTTACTCAATGCAAATTGTACCATTTTAACTTTATGGTAGCTGGTTTGAAAACTTTTCAGATGTAGTTTTCTAGTGGGTACTTAGTTGAGACTTGTAGTTTCTAACACGAGAACTACGCGAACGAGTCGCAATATTAATTTCATATTCAAATATGAAAAACTGGAGTCATTCATGATTAACTCTTTCACTGTGTAGAATGCTAGTAGTGTTAGACAATTTGTAAAGTAATTTGTAAAGTAATATAATTTACTCGTTGTACGTCCTTGCTTTGCTTCTGTAAATCTATGCTAGTTCATACACTTAAAACGTTGCTACATAGCGTTATACATATATCTTAAATGTTTACTCGTATTATCCTTGCATAAGCTTCATGTCATCGCTATACCACTGCATTACAATAGGCCTATAGTCATTTGACTTGTGAAAGCGTTACTTCACATAATGTTAAAAATGCCTCAATAATTAAATCAGGTGTATGGAACCGTAAAAATAATGATTAGCTCTGTTAAATCGCTAGAGCTATATCTAGACGGAGAGGGGAGGGATAATAACTGAAAGAGTCACGGAGACATGTAAAATAAGGCTCTACCATTCGACAGCCACCGGCGACTCTAATTTCCGCTCAAAATTGTTGTGGCTCTACATAAAACTCTACATCTAATACCAGTGGGGAGATATTTAAATATCGGGTTCAAGTATCGTTTATACTCTCAGAATACTACGTTATATTAGGTATATTTACATAATTTCAATCGCGAGGAAATAACACTTTATGGTGCAAAAAATATATCTACTAATACATGAAAGGATAAACATTCGGAGAATAAATAATGCAGGCACGATCAAGTTTTTAATTTGACACGGTTAAAGTTCACATTTCAAAGATGTACACAATGACAAATTTTGTTTGAAATATATGTTGTACATACATTGCTTCAAGCAAATGTCTTACTACCACATTATTCTATGTATACAGTACACAGTCGTGAAACGGAAGGTACCGTTGACAGACAGCTGACGTTGACATTAATAGCCAGGTATATAGTCTATAATCTATTGTTTACTATAATGAGATATGATCAAATTTCAGCTACACACCAGTTCCTGCATTTATAGGTTTGTTTGAAAGCGGTAATATGAAAACAACTACAGAACAGATTCTCATGTAGTTTTAGAATAAAGAATTGGTAGCAATGGCAGAATAAATTATCATTTAATTGTTAATTTTCTGTTTATAGACGCTCCTTGTTAACTGTCGTGTTATTTGGCAGCGCGCCAAACTCCTCAGCAAGGAGAAGATCTGGTGAATATAATCCAGGACGTATTTGAGATCAGACCGTGCTTATTTTTAGATGTGCGTACATCACATATCAACAGACAATTATAAGGTATAACCCAAATGGTCGAAATTGGACCACGATTTATTTTGTTTAAATTTAGACTACCTTCACACTTGAGTTCGTGCGAAATGTCCTGTCAACAGGGCCCTTTGTGACGTGACGTAGTACGAGTTCTGCACTTCTTATCCAAGTAAACTTTCACTACGCCAAATCTCAAAGTCGTAGGTACGTGCCTGCATTGTTTTTAAAAAGTGATCGGAAGTTAATTGGTAGGTAGGTATACAGATTAAAAGTTTGAATTCGTAGAAAACTTAACAAGCAGTCAGTTACAATCGCCTAAAATTAGCATACGAGTACGTACCTACCATTAATAATGATAAACGCCCAGACACTTATACTTTTACAGTGGAATTAAATTTGTCGCGACGGTCATGGTCGTATGTAATTAAGACAATTTTTATATGTCAAAGGCCTAATAAACGAGCAGACAGGATGACGGATTGTAACACAGTAAATAATGACGCTTACTATGGTAAATGATGACGGTTACTATGGACAATGGTGATTGCTGATGGTAGTTGAAATCTAGGAAAAGGACCCAGGAATTAATAACACGTTGTTACTTTTACAGCATACGTTTCTGGAAGCGAAACGAAGGCGGTAGTAAATTTAATGCATAATATTATTATGCAATGAACTATGTACCTACTCTTACAACAGCCAAAGATAATTAACTATTACATTGAACTTCATCGAAGTCATCAACTTACGCGATGACGTACAATGCCTTATTAAGCTTAATAAACGTCTGAATAATGGTACAAATTACCAATTGTATAACATAGAAAGCCACTCCCAAACTTCACGATCGAAGTTACTCGAACCTTACCAGATCGGAATGTCAAAATCTCAATCGGTCTCCTCTCCATTACAAAAACATCGGAAGTAGATCGCCCGTTCACATGGCTCGATGACCGTCCACATTCCACCCGATGACTCATTGCTTCATACCAATCGTTAGTTCTACGTACCTGGAACAAAAGAGGATGTGTTTACTTCGTTTGTATATTTGCAACGTGTTTGTAATATTAGTTGTGTTACGAAGAAACAGAAATACTGTCTACGAGTAGGATGGCTTAGTAGATTTTAGGTTTTTAAGTTTTATATCAATTGGTATTAAGTAATTTACTACTTCGATATTTAATAGTCAGTTACATTTAAATATTTATAATTAGAAACTGAAGATATGCGATGGAGTTATAGTTGTCAAACAATTTTCCCAAATTAAGTAACTTAGTACAGTATTAATTTTATTCAAAACAATACAAAATTAACGCATCGAAACACCTATAAAAATCCAAAGTTCTATTCTTAAAATCGAATTAAACTCGACGTGAAACTCCACATGTCATTCCAATCGCAACAGTTTATTACCAAGTGGTTTGGTGGTATCTACTGTTACTTGTATTTCCGTACCGTCGTGTGGTCGTACCACTCGCCGGCGTGCCTCTAAACGGCCTTGTACCGACCTTTCAGCACCCACCATCACAATACACCCCGCTGGTTTGTACCACTCTGACATTCGCCGTACTTGCTTACAGTTCTGTTACTTATTTATTTGATAACTTATCATAATCATGTTACTGCGAAAACATGTAATTTTCAGACATACTAAAATTAAAATAAAAACTAATTATTAGCTATACTAATTAACTTAGTAAACGAGTATTCAAAAGTGATGTCATTTGGTACCACTAATATAATACGTGAATTAAATTCTATGCAACAAAAATAATTTAACTTCCTTAACATCAGGCAATTATAATTAAACTTAGAATTACATATTAGAATATACATAATTATTTGTAAGAATGTGTTACTTGGGCACAAACACCATTATTGCATTAAGCTGAACCTGAGCGTCTTCCCCCACATTAACCAAAAACTGCATATATATTAAAACCTACTACTATACTATTCATTTCCCAACTGCCATTCAACAACATTACTGGTCACAACCTAACACTACACTATCAAGTACAATCTCACGACTACAAACTGTCATAAATGGAAAACTAGTTATTATAAAGAGCATCACCTATAATTTGTACCTGTCGTTGGTTCCCGCCATCAGCGTGTGTTAACTCCGAACAATGGACTAATGATACGCTAATACACCACAACACGCTACTCGGCCGTATGTTATGTTGGAGAACAGCAATCAATCGGTGAAAGTTAACTCATCAACAACGCATAGGTACGTCATAGTTACAATTATACATGCACGGGTGAAATCATTTTTTTTTTTGTGGCGTGGAAATAGCATTGATGAATGCAGACGGTATGGTAGCTTCAGTTGGGTTACTGACCGAAAAGCTCTGAGTTCTTGGCTACAAAAACTTTAAGTTACAGAAGAATGTATAATATGCAGTGCATACACTGACTGCGTCTCAAGGACGTTAATGTTTTTTCGACATAGCTCTGTCAATTTCTTTTGACAAACTTTAAAGCCAAAATAGCTTAACGCTTTTCAATATGTGACATAATCTATATTTCTTTTACTAACATTGGTTATTCCATCAGGCCAATATTAATCATTATTAGAGTTGTTTAAAGACTAGTCAAGCATTAAAATCGCTTAAAAATTATACTAAGCCCAATAAAACCTACTAATCGAATAAAACCAAAGTTTAAATACCTCAACAATGTTTGTGGTAGGCCATTAAATTTGCAAAATTCCATCTATTCCCATTAATTATCAAAATGCCAATTATCGAAGTAGCGATGTGAGTGTCGGACCGCAAAACCAAAACACGCGTTGAATTATTTACACAAAGCGTGTAATGCGGTGGCGGGCTTTGTCCATTGGCTGTGAAACTGATGGGTAATCTTATCACGATTATTAGCTAAAATGAAAATATCCTATGACAATCACATATGAAAATGTCTGGGAAACTAAAATGCTGTTGGACTCAACGCATTATTAGTGAATCTATTAAGCACGGGTCTGTGCTTATAAGTCAGGACGAAAGAAAACTCTACCACGCTACTCCAATGTATATCGAAGTGGCCAACGAAAAATAATCAATTATGTTGTAATGAAATAAACTTTATAAATAGCACAAATTAGCTACACGGATATCGTGAATTCATCATAACGAAACCAATAATATTGGTGATTTAATATTAAAATCCTGAACTGACATCTACAAATATATCTCCAAACATATTAATTTCCAATAGGAACCAAGTACCAAAGCATTAACACATCGGAAACCTTTAATATAAACACCGTACGGTAGCTCAGTAGGCGTAAAGCAGGCACAACCTTTGACTTTAACAACTTAATGTAATAACCGGGCTTCTTCACTTCACTCCCACTCACACACGTGTGTTCAGATAACTAGTTATTTGAAATTGACTTCACTGAACGGCAGTACGTGCGCCGGCTTGGATTATTACAGCCTCATATCTTGTAATTGATATTTAAACCTTAACTCATTAATAGGATTTATTGAGATAATCAACATGGATAGCGCATTTACTTTAATTAAGATTTATTTCAATACCGACAAACAATAACCAAACGCACTAACAATAGTATGATGACAAAGAAAGGTTGAAAAGTACACTTTTTTCGATGATCGATAAAACCCCAAATCGCCTGGGCATCACAACATAACCAAAGTCATCATAAAAAAACGACCGTTGAGGAAGCACATTTTGCAGTAAGTTTCCAATCGTGAAGTAAAAAATTATTTGCAACTTTTTCGTAGGAATGAATTTTCCGAGCTTGCAATGCGGAAGTCAAACTCGCTTATATAACAATACCGCGTAAGTAACTTTTGATGAAATATAAAATACTGCATAAGTCGAAAAAGTTATATGTGACGTTCTATACTTCACCGAATTTTACTTACGCAGTATTAATATTAGACATTAAGTTATATACTACTAGCGTAATATTGTGTAGTGAAGTGTTGTGTAGGCGTCAAATGAGTCAGCAGGGAAAACGTAAACAGAAGTCAAAAGGCTTTTCAATTGGTGGGCGTGCACAATACCTACCGACATTTGCTCGTAAAATATCATTAAATTTTCTGTTGCTGTACTGTACACCCACTTACAATTAATTTATAAAACGATTTGTTTTCTGTAATAAAAGAAAATCTCTCATTTCTAATAGCTATTTTATACTCCAGAAATAGGAACTGTTGTGCCCTCAGACCTCATACAGATGTATGTTTATATTACATACATACAATATCTATAAGTAAATAAATCTCGTTAAATTGCATGGAAACATGCTATCAATGTAACAGACTATACTACAAAAATATCGGAGATACTTTTCTCTTATAAAATTGGTTTGATCTGGAACTCGACGAGCGCCGAGGAGAATCGTTCAATTTGTAATAAGATACTATGAAATATGTTTTATATCTAGAGTAGACAAATAAGTAATGTTTCGGAGTAGCGCGTAGACTGAATTATTTTATAGAAGTTAGCGACACAGTTCCTATTAGTTTCTGAGTTGCAAAGTTCTATTTTCTTCTCATGTTTAGTTAGTTCCTTCACGTATTAATACGTTACACTAAGTAAAAAATATAAGATTGGCAATTAAGTGCTTGCGGATTTTACTAACAATAAGAACTTAAAAAACCGCAATTACTTAGCTGCCAACCTTACATAAAGTTTAATAAAATCAGTATCTTTTAGCGAGAAAGCTGCAGAAATTCATATAAAAGCTCAGCATAAAGTTCGTTTCAATCAACAAGTAGGCAGTAGACACAGACAGCAATGATCATCGCTCCAACTCCAAGTAAGAGCGTTATTTCCGTCCTATTTCAAATCGAGTTTAACCGACGACGGTACCGACACGACGCGCCGCGACGCTTTTTGAATGTAGCCGTATCGGAAAACAAAAATATATATTTCCACCGGAAAAATTGGCGTCGATAGCGGAAATCGGACGCGACTGGAAAAAGGGAAATTGGAAATACTACACCGAGAACCTAGATCAATATATCGCGTGGAAATTTAATGTTACATTGCCACTATATTTTCTGTTAGCCACACGGTAATCTTCGGAAATCTTGGTTCTTCTACGTGTTTTAACTATATTCGGGTAATGGTGAAGATTGCCGAATAACATTAATTTAATATACTACAACTTTTACACTTATTACGTAATTTGGTTTACATTATTAATTTATATTGTTCACACTAAGTCCAGACAACATAAATTCAAAGTATCAATCTTCAAATATGTATGCGCTAATGGAAACCACAGCATAAGCATCATACATACAGATAATACATACACGTCACACATCTAGTTTATACCTACTCGCAATCAACAGGTACCTGCGTAGTAGGCAACGCTCTTCCGAGGCCGGATCTGAGCGTATTGGAAAAACAGATATGAACGTATTTTCCCGGAAACACTGGAAACAGTAGGCTATGGCTTGAAATACTATGGCGTAAGGAATAGAAGATATTAAAACAGTATTTTAATATTTACTACCCCCCCACCCTCACGGCTCTCCATCAGAAAAACAGGAAACAAATTCTAATTTTCAAATTCAAAATCATTTATTCATATAGGTATCAAAGATAAACTTATGCACGTAATTTTTTGAATCTACTCTCACTTCGTAAGGTGCTTTGACATGGAGGAGGAGAAGCGGGGAAAGAAACTCCCCCGCACATCTTTTTCAAAAACAATAATAATACAATAGACGTTTAACAAAAAAAATCTACCCTGAACTGAATTGGATGCCGAACTAGTCATATCCAAGCATCTTTGTCATTAATATAGTCCTCTACTTTATAATATCCCTTATTAACCAGCTGTTTTAACCAAAAAAAAAAAACAATTTTCCTTAAAAATTAGCAAAACAATCACACCTCCTCAGTAGGTAGAGAAGTCCTAAGAGACTACAATTCATAGAACATACAAAACCTTCTTCTATCCACACTGATCAGAACTATGATTACACTATCAACCTACATGAGCCTGTTGTACAAAAGAAACAAGGAACAGTGATAAACGACACGACAGTACACCGCACGCAACCTTGATGAGCCCTTCGTCCTACGCACCCCTTGTGGAAATATTGGAGCAACTAACTCGCTACGATCACCTATAAAGGGCAACAAATTCTGTATCATCCAAAACTCCCACGTGCGAATTGGCGTGGGCGGGGGTCGCCAATTTATATATCTACGAAGGATATTCCTGTATTTTGTTAAAGATCACTTAATAATACCATTAAAATTAAATAAAGCCTCGGTAATAAATAAAGTGCTGTATTAAAAAGAAAAAGTTAATTTCGGTATCGTAATATTAGCGCCATAAATCCGTTCGAAATTCTTTTTTTTGACTCGTTTGTAATTTGAAATGAAGGATTTTCAGAATCTTACATCTCCGAAAAACTAAAACTAACGTATATCTGACAATGACTAAAGAATTTCTTTCAAACAACTGGTTTTTGTTTGTGTTTGACGGAAGGAATAAAAGTATCTCATCAAAATATTTTATTTCAAGTCCAGTTTACTTAATACCTGTCAACATATCCACCCTACGGAACGAAGGGCGTAGCTCGATTTAATTCCATTATTTACAAATTGTGAATCAATTTAAATCCTCTTTGATCTGTTAATAGCTTCAGTTTTCGACGCTTCCTATCCTGCTTTCAACTATTTGATGTTGACACGTGTATCGTGTTATTTTGTTAACCGATTAGTGGGATAGCGCGTGGTCAATTAATGTTGAGGGGATATTTATTATTCATTCATGTATTAGATTCATGTAATTATTGGTTGACATGTTATTGCTTCAAATAGAAAATCGCTTGTAGTAGCGGAATATTTTACATTTAGATAAAGTCTTAGGAGTGTAGTCTTAATAAAATTCTAGCACACTTGTGTTTGTCACTGAATTCCTAAACCGTTGGACAGATTTCAATCAAAATGGTTAAGTAGTTTAAAGGGACCGAGTACGATTTAGTTAGGTACACAAGTAGACCCAGTAGGAGAGGCTGATGTTGACATATTACTTTAAGGGACCACTTCTACATCTAGAGTCAGAGCATGAAATAAATTACGAGTTTTTTTATTACAACTTCCCAGGGTTGATGCAGCACAGTATATTTGAAGGAGCACAAACCGATATCCACATTGCCATATTCATTTTCAACATAGCCATATAACAACATACCTACACCTAATTATGTTAATTACAAATAATAATTAATGCTACACACTCATAACCCACATAAAGATCCATAGTAGGCTTTTTTTGTGCCGTAGTCCACATCCAGACAGAGAGTAGAAATTAAATTGTATCATTCAAAATACTACGTCGCTGAGACTCAAACCCAGGACCTTTTAACACATTACGCCACTTTAAGCATCGTTTAAAAATATCGATTTCAAAATACAATAGTTTTCAAAAAGCTAATGCATCGAGAATGCGGTGCCGAATTCACCGCACTCGCCGCCATACGAGCCTGCCGCTTTGAATAACAATGAGGTCAAATTGGAATCACACGAGCTCTTTGTTGTACTAGCACTAGTAGGGCACGTATGCTCTATGCTTTTGAATATAATAATGGAAAAGGCAAACAAGAGGGCGACCGATTAATACAATAATTATAATTACGTCAAAGTATTAACACTTTACACTTGTACACAAATACAAAGATTTTTTTTCTCGGTGTATTGAAAGAAAACGATAGCACGTTTCATATTAGTCGCAGTTTTTTTGTAGCCGGAAACAAAAGTAGGGATCATTACAAAATCGTTAATTTTCAGCAATCAAGTTAGCATCTGCTGCGTAACATATTTTACTAGTTCATTAATAAACAGCAGTTACTTATTAAAATACATTATACAATAATTGTTCTGTGATTATGAAGCGATGGTAATTTAATATGATAAGCAATAGAACAATATAATATATATAATACTAGGTACACGACTACTGGTTCTGGCAAGAACGCATAGATTTAAAAGAAGTATAAATAAATATTTGAATCATATATCTTCCAGCATATTACAAGAGAAACAAATGCCAATTGATAAAGACCAATAAATCTATAGAATATGGAAGTGCTTCTTGTATTAACTGTATGCATAAATCATATTTTAATAAAGGCTCATCTACACTAGATGTTTGTGTAAATTGTAATAAATGAACAACGGAAATACGCGAGCCGAATCATCTGTATCCTGCGTTGAATAACAATGAGATGCGACCTTTGTTCATAAACTAGGTCACATTACGTTCTATGGATATGATATGATTGACCAAAGAAAAGCTTTTCATTTCTCTGTTAATTTTGTTTGACATTAACGATTGATTCACTAATGATTTCATTAATCTTGAGTGCGTAAGGAAGGTATCAATGTTGGAATTGTTGGTATTTCACCAGCGTTTCCATTCAGTTGTAACTCTCATATTATTATGTTTTTTATTTATTAACAAAAACAGCAAAATTCTTACAGTATGTTTAAAAAATTATTAATTATGCATCTTATTATGTAATTGCACTGCACTGTCTGACGTTGCATAATATTAGTGTTCGCGCCAACGATATTTAAAATGGGCAAAGCCGCGGGTATCGTCTAGTATAAAATATATAGGACAAACCTGTCTTACAAATAGTCCCGCCCTCAATTCGTTTAAAAAAACCTATGCTTTAAACATCCACGCCAAAAAAATTGCAAAGCGTTTAAATATTCATGAAAACGGTCTAAAATTTAACCCGAAATCTCCGACACATCCACAACTCACTAAACGGAGTGTAGGTTTCCTAGCAAGGACTGCCTTTAATTAGTGTTAGTGGCATGTACAATTTGGTGTTAGGTCTAGTAATATTTTGATGTTAATTAAGAACATAAACACACAGTTTACTTCATGAAACAACTCAAAACGTTTAACATAAATTGAGGATTACCGTAAGTTTTAAATACAACATGAAAAAACACTGAACGACTGTTTTTTTTAAACTGCATTGGATGGTGGATCTATATTTCTAATTTAGCTGACCCCTTGAAGTACCTACCGGGTCTAACTATGGTCTTAAACCATACCCGTTCCTCAATAATTTTAATAATCTACTATCGAAAATGTAACCGTGATTTTTTTTTAAATGGTCTACTCGTTTAGAACAAAATCAGTGACAAACACTCATACGCTATGATAATATTTTTTTTACAAAGACTGTGTATAATTTACTGTAATAACAGCACAATGTATACAATCTTATGTAATTGTAAACATTTAACAAGCTTTTATTGAAGACTTTCGACTTATTACATGAACACAACTTCCTTGTTCCGTTACTCGATGTTTGCTAATATCCTAATGCATACGAAATCACTGAAGAATCCGCTTTTTCCGCTGAATAACAATAACAATGAGGTCAAATTGGAGAAGCCCGATGTCCCCATGTTTATTCAAGTAGGACCCCGATTTATGGTTTCACTTGTGGATCAAAATAACATAATTGAAAATATATTGAGTATATAGTATGTATGTAATTCACAGGGGTTGTTTACTAATACGTTATATGAAAAAATGTATATTTTCAGTGACCCTAATTTTCGGAACCGCAGAGGAAACTGGGGTAACTTTGACACAATAAAAAGTAGGAAATTTCTGAAAAATAAATAAACACTGAGGAATGAATGTAAGATGTTAAACTATTTTTAGAGCACTCGGTTACAAACACATACAAATAAATTTATTATGAGCTAGTAAAAACTATTATAAAGTTAAAAAAATTAATTAAATATCACGTCTGTTATTAAAACAACGTTCCGTAATTTGAGTATAATATTTAGCTAGTTGTGGAATACCAGGATAACAGCACTTACCTGTTAGTGGGAATAGAACGCGTCTTATTTACGACGTTAATGTGTAGGGAGGATCTTCTTCTTCTTCTTCTTCTTAAAGTGCCTCTCCAACTAGTGAAGGTTGGCTATCAGCTTCCTGCTCTCTTCCTTATTTTTTGTTCTACGGAATAGCTCAGCGGCGCTGGCTATTCCGGTCCACTCTCTGATGTTACGTAGCCACGACTTCTTTCTCCTGCCAACCTTCCTTTTTCCTACGACCTTTCCCATCATGATGAGTTGGAGGAGATTATATCGTTGGTGTCGTAGAACGTGGCCCAGGTAGGTGATTAGGGAGTAAGTAGGGAGGATGATAGGGAGGAATAGGGATGCAGGTCAATGTTCCAACCCGAGAGGTGTCATTGAACCGGTATAAAATTATATTTTTATTTTTAGTCCATTATGTTAAACATTATTTACGAAATCATAAAGCGTATCGTGTGTAAATCTACTGTATTACACGGAATTCAACAGGCAGTGGGCAATACAAAAAATAGCACCCAAGTTTTATTATCTGTTACTAATCAGAATACATTTACATAATGCAAGTATAAGCGAGTGAACCTATTCATCCGTTCACCAATTAAAACGCGAATGAGCATTCCACTAATGCTTACAGGGCTAAAATATTACTCTAAAATGTCCGTCCAGTCCAGACACACCGACAGGGTCTGCGAATCCGGTCGTACCAACAAAAAATAATCACTACCGATTCCGAAGTATGGCAGATATTTGCGCCGACACGCACGCCCAAGTGAGCGGCCCCTTTATTTGACAGCAAATTAATAATCGCCACAGAAAGCGGAACGACTCAACGCACTCCCGCAACGATTCAACGTCGACTTTATATCGAAAGCGATAAAGTCTAAGGTAAACATTTACGACGCTCGAGAATACTTCCATGCAATTTTAATCCTTACAATCGGGGTTATTAAAGCGCAAATCGGACGCCGGTACGAAGTTAATAGGATGTAATTTATCCGGGTTGCGAGGCAGTGTTGCCGCTCTGGGTGCGGGGGGAAAGAGACGGCGGACATCGGTCGCGAACGTCTGATAAAGACGAACATGTTTTTACGATTGCGCGTCGCATTGTAGCATAGTTATTAGTCGGCGGGCAGGCGGCAGGCGCTACGCGGACGCCGTCGCCACCGGCGTCGTATTGTGGCAACGGGGCGCGATCGACAAACGTCGTAAGCGTCGTTTCTCATTAATTTTCAGCAAGACGTGAATTTCTCTCTCATTGCTCGCCCTTCACTAAATGGCTTTCAGCTTGTTTCACGCTTTCCGAACGAACGTTGTTTTGTGACAACGGTATTGCCTCGGTAATTGCTCCCATTTCCGCGAAGCTGTATTTAACCGATTGATTTATTGTTCATTACGCAGGGTCATTTGTAAGAAAAATATAATTAGGTATGTTGGCTGGAAAACAAATAATTGCAGCGAATTTATTGTACTTCCTAATCGGTTACTCGCCAGGGCTACTAAGTAATTAACAAATGTGTTTCGATAAAGTAGATTAAAAGGGGCCAAGTTTGCTACAAAGGTCGTAGCCGTTTGTTAACTTCACTGATAAAAAATACCATCGAAGTATACATATAAGTAACAAGTGGTTTTTTTTATAGATTATTGTATTTATTCGTAAGTTTCGTAACTAAGTAAAATACATGCGAATATAAAAGACACGAACCACCTTACAATAGCCATGATTATGCTTACACATCACACGTTCAAACACCAGAGATGTCACCAACTCATTGCCAATTATGAAAGACTTATAAGATATAAGAGACTCCCAAAAAAATCCACCAATGACCCAAATAAAAAATCAAAGAGCAAAGTTGCACCACTGTTCGCATCAGACCAATTTTCTTGAACACTTATAGATATCAATATCTTATCGAGATACGTAGATAACTGATACGCTACGACGGATGTCACGGGCGATCGGGCCGACCGGCATCGAACCCTGACCAAGGTTACACAGATACGTCGATCGTTACCCATTTTACGGTCTTTTCGACCCGATAAATCACTCCGGCAACAATCGTCACACATCAATTACGTTAGAAGCAAATAAACTTTAAATGTTTAGTGTTGTTGTAGTAGTAATAAACCCCAAGTTTAATTGTTTAATGACTGCGAAACAAAATATTAAAAGCCTAACATAAAGGTTAAAGGAATTATGAATAAAGGTTTGAGATGACAGAAAAAAAGTAATAAAAAATACATATCAACCAACGCCATCTAGTAGCTGAATATTTAAACTGAACTTTTTGCTCAACGGACTCAAAAGTTCAAATGTAGGATTTAAAAACCCAATGACTCTATCTTAGACAAGTAGTGCCATCTAGTAGTAAATTACAGAAACTACAATAACGGATGAATACAAACCTTAAAAAACCAACCCGATTTAGATCGGTATCATATAAATAATAAAAGATTCATTCATCAATTCCCATGTAGGCTAAACATAAAAATGTGGTAAAAATGTATTGAATTCAAAAATATATACCAATTGTCATGATTATAACGCAACTGTCTTCTCCATAGCTGAACAATCATAAAAAAAAAACCCTAAAAAAGTTGTAACAGAAAAAGTTTTACAAATAGGTAAGTACCTAATTATCATTTTTAATTTTTTTCGTCCAACATTAATCTTTCCCCAATCTCCCCTATAATGTGTTAAAACCAATTAAAGGAAGAACCTTATTGAACAATAGTTAAATGCGAGAACGGATTGAAATAATAAAACCAACTTGATAAAATTTTAAGTCCTTACAACGACCCAGTTTAAGCGTTATTCACACGATCAACTCATCTCGTTAAAAAACTTTCGACCGTTGAAAATGTTCGCGTTACCAACGCCCAACGAAATGGCTATGTAATTTCAGGTCAGTCGCGGATATATTGCTACTGTTTGCTGCTTTTGAGAACTGACTTATGAAGTACATACTTGGTTAAAAATAAGGCATAAAATACATTTTATAAACATAATAAGCTAAATAGTGATTCGAGATCATCTTGCTTATATTTAGAGCCAAAATTCTATATAAGTTTCAGCTGGGTTGTCATAATACAAAAATAAATATTAAAGTAAAATAATAATAGGATAATTACAAAATAATACTACAACTAAATGGTATGACACGAGTACCACCTCCGATACTTATTTATTTTATTAGTTTACTAACACGAGCACCGTTTAACAATAAAATCTTCGATAACACAGTATCCTATAACTAGATGGAAGCTAGATAAATAATAACCTGGAAGTGATTGCAAAAACTCTTCTCAATTAAGCTTAAAAGATTAAAATCAGATAAGCTGGAAGCCAGGCTTCAGACAAAAGGTTTTCATTAAATAAATACGGGATGAGTCGGACCACTTCTGCACGGCAACAATGTAAAATGTATTACATTACCAACGTTTAAAGATGCTATTATGCTAAATTGAAATTGATGTTAGCAATTTTGATGTACGAAAATTATCATGAAAATATTACAACGAAATCTTATGTAAAATATCCTATCTAAGATATTTTTCGTCGTAGAATGAAAAACATAACACTTTTATTACGAGCTATATATTAATTAAGTTAGCAACTATATGGTTTATGTAATGCTATGTAATACTGCTAGGTCTAGGATGCTTGAGGAATGATAATATTTCGGGTTATTGTCGGGACGCTGGGTGCAATGACCTCGATTTGTAGTTTTTCTCTGAGTTTACTTAAGAATAAGACTTAAAAAACCGCAATGACTTAGTTGCCGTTAATTAAGTAGATACACACTATTCTAATACTATTGTTTCCTCAAACGACGTTTAAAATCAACAGGCAGTACTTAATTGAACCTGAAATATTTTTTATACGACTTTCTAGAAACTCTAAAATCTAGATACTAGGTACACTTATTTCCAGGCTTCTGATAGCGATCTCATGTACCAAATGGGAAAATGTAGCGCGAGTAAAATGAGACGAGATTATTTTCTTGTTGCTTTCAGTTTATACTTAGAAATGGTTTTAGTTAAATGGAGACGAAAAGATAAAATGAAAGAATTAAATGACTTGTCTAAAGTTTAAACTATATGCAATGTCAAAATTTTTTCTTTAATTTTGATGACTGAATTCTCACGAAATAATTTTCTTACGTCCTTCCTGAAGGATTCAACTTCTCGTACGATAAATAACTAAATCGGTCACTACACCAATTCTACGACTAATCTACTATGTTTAGGCATGAAAAGCTAACAGTTAAACAAAGTTACATTCCCCTTAATATTATTAGTAAAGATCACTACCAAATGCTCCTAGATTCAGAAACACATTTATACTAAACGAAATTGAGACCCATTTGACTTCAACTTTCCAACCAATATGAAATCTAGCAAACGATATAGGAAAGTATCTAAAAATCAAAATCATTTCCCAAACGATCCTCCTTCAGGCGGCGTGAATAAAACTCATCAACAAGAAGACCGGCAATACACTTTCATTGCAAATAGACAATTTTACAGTTGGTACGTGATCGATTCGCGGCTGCTGTGCTGACTGAACGTATTGCACCGTGAGAAACTGGGAATACGAGCCGAACGAGCCGACAAGCCGAGCCAACCTACCTGCGGGAAATGGCCTGAGAACCTGTGACGGCCACTCGTTGATAGACATGCGATTTGTCTATATTATTACTGTATCTTGCCTGCAGATTGTGAGAAGGATATGGACTAGGGACATTTTTGAAATGGTGCAGATGTGAAAACTTTTTTTATTTTATACTTTTTATTACACGGTTTAGAGCAATGAAGGAGTGTTCAAGTTTGAGTTTGGCATGGTTAAAGTTTAATTGAAGAAGTGCAGAAAGGTTTTTTTTTACAATTAACATAATGATTTCGGATATAACCACATTTATAAAATAGAACAAAATGCAACCTGCAATACCAAATTCACAGACACATCGACCTAGTGTATAGTTTGACACTAACGGTTATGGACGAAATGTGTCCGCAGACTGCCTAGCTCATATAATAAAACAATCCGCAGTCCATCAACGTAATTCTTCAATCCATTAATAAGGCCACGGCCTGAGTTCACCGGCAGGTATTCCAATCGGGTTAGCAACTGAAGCGAGCGTTCTCAATATTTGTCGAACGGCTAGGAACGGCTATTCCAATGAATTCTCGATAAGCTGTTCTTGCCTTTGTTCTAGAAACCTCTTGTACACAAATCGGGCTGATGTTACAGTATCCGGTCATCGAGGAAAGGTATGTGAAATAACTTTCGATAAAACATGGCAATCAGGAAATCTATGGTTGACTAACATTGAAACCGTATTAGATAATAGCTAAGAATTTAGGTACCTACATAAAATATATAAGCCGTTCTTTGAGCTGACTATTATAGTCACTATATAATGTTCCGTAATAGTTATGTAACTTTGGTTGAAATATCTGCCTCGCTAGGAAACGAACCCAGGATCCAATACACAGCGATCCGACACAGCACCCATTGCGCCGCCGCGCCGTACGGGTCGTAATACAATAATTATGATTTACCCAATTTACGAAATTATTTATTTAATTTACGGTTATTTACGGAAATGGGAAGTTGAACTAAACAAAATAAGGTACATTTAAGAAAAACCTTCAAATTCGTCTTCAATATTATCCCATACTACGGCTAAAGCCTTACCAACACTCTCGCCGGATTCAAATCGCATGCGCAGTTCAGAATTTCAGAAACAGTGACATACGAGAGTAAGAGAACACGTATCTCGTTTGGGGCTATTAGCGTGAATATTAGTTACTGAATACTGATCGCAACGCTTGGCAGTGCGCCAGTGTAAGCAGTTTGACTACACGAGCTTAATATGAATGACAGACTACTGTCAGTCATAATATTCATGATCGAGTTACTAATACGTATTCAGTAACAATTACGAGTTGAGTAAACGTTTACAAAATTTTATGGCCCTCTAGCGGATATGCTGCGAACTACTCGTGGCTAATTCACTGTTACATGATAAAACTTTGCTTACACGATTCCATATTTAAAGGTAGGTTCAATATAGACTATGCTACAGTTTAGATGTAATGAGATATTAAGTCATTTTAATCGCAGGGTGATTTTTCTAGTACTTCTTACTCGAATTCACCTGGAGGCTTATGTTTTTCAAAGGTAGGTATGTATGCCCATTTCTCTGGCACGATTTAGTCTAGTCTAGACTCAAATCTGGAGCCTTAACGTTTTGACAGATTTCAACATAATTACATTATGAGGTGTCATTGGATTCGTCGCGATTGTGAACGTGACATAATACCAAAATTTTATTAAGGTACCCCTGTAATATTTCGCAGCCTGGGTTTTTTGTTTATTTTCTGATTACTAGTTATAAGATTCTAATGTAAGCCTATCTTGAAGAGTCAGCACTAGAGCTGTTTTAAGGTGTTAATTCGGAAGCCGGCCGGTGTCGGTCAGTTCGTTAACGCCAGGAGCAAGGTCGACTCGTCATCGAATGTGTTATGTAACTGGTGTTAATTGGTAGCAATGCGTTGGACATAATAACGTACTTTTAAGTTTTTGTATGGGAGAGAAAGCAGTGGTAGCTCTGTGGTTTTAAGGACATTCTCCCAGATTATTTGGCGGGTATACCTTCAGCAAGAATCTTTAATTTCTAAGGTTCCGTAGTCAACTAGGAATCCTTGTTACCTCCTAGAAAACATAAACCTTGTTTTTTTAACTAATGAAAAAGAGCTAGGCTTTACCACCATCCCTTGCCGCCCATGGATGTCATGACAAACCTCGAGTAGGACTGTAGAACCGTTAGTCACTTAATAGGTCATGTATTATTTTCAGCAAACTTTTTCCTTCAGCAAAATCAAAACAATTAACATTTCTGATCAAAAAGCTTTCTTATTATCGACAAAATCTATTTATTCAAATGCATCCAATCCAAAGCACCGAAGGCGCGTGAAAGAGAAAAAAGAACACCACGACTAAACTCACTGTATCTCTCACTCTCACATCTAAACATGGCAATTAAGCCACAAATAGCAATAGTATTGTCTGCTAACGTTCGAGCTGGTTGCGCCCGCGCATAAATAACGAACACTTGATTCTATTTCACCGGGTAATTAACAGTCGACAGCCAAGACTTAAACTGAAATAAACTGTCCCTTTAACAGTATTTATTAATAAGTAAATTAACGGCTTTTCAGCTATCGTTCGTTATATTAGGATAACTTTGTTATTGTGATCACTAAAATTCTTAGGTCGGGAGTCTAACACGTCTCTTTGAATTATTTTCTTATCATTCATCCGAAAGGTTATATGGCTTATAGAACGCTGAAAGAAATAGCTAAACAAAGTTACTGCATTCTTGGTATAAGAATCGACGCAAACACAATATAGCACTTTGCAATAAGATGATTATTATTAAGAACAAATAAAACCGCGCGATGTACACGTGTGTGTGACAGTATGTGTATTGCGCGTAATGTGAATTCTTAATAACAGGATTTTTCACACTACCCTTAATACCTTACGCATAAGGTTAAAATTTAAACGAACTTTACTTCATCGTAATTCGGAACTGAAAAATCGGAACACATCATCGCAGATTACTTTCGACCCTAAGACAAGGTTCTGTAAACACAAATTCGCATAGTGATAGCATGTCAAGGTCGAGTGAATACGTAATTAGTTAATTTTATGATAATAGCATTAGTGTAAGCAACCTTGACTTAACTTTTGGGAAAAACTAAAAGAGGCATGTATTGCTATAAAATTTTAGATCTATGAGGTATCGCTATTAATTTTTAACCTCCTTTGAAATATTATTGGTCCCGTATGAGTAATTGGGTTATAGGAGTATGACTAGCTACTCATTCAAATAATTTTGTGTTTTGGATAATATAAAATCGGTTTATGTTGACTAAAACACCTATTGGAATCGCATATTTAGTTCCCTCTACAAACATTCACAGCTATTCCAATTTTCTTTAATTTATAATCAAAATAAACTGTCCGAATATATTTATATTTCTCGAATCACTTGTCAGTTAAAATAACCTTCAGCAGTTTTATTCAATTATCACAATAATCAAATAATGAGGCCAGATAAAATCAGGTTAATGCCTCCATTCACTAATCGTCAAAATAAACAATTAAAGTGCGCTCATTGCAATGGCATGAACATCACATCGGTCATAATATTATGAGTTGTGTGATTCACAACAATTAAATCGCTAACGCTTTACACATCTTTAATATTAAACTCGGATTATAATTAACACAGAATAAAGGACTTGTTTTAGATCATACTGTGAACTACCTTAAACTTTCATACTACTTCTTATAAAACAATAGTAGATGTCGCCAGAATGTAGTCAGCACGTCAGTAAACATTCCTACGTTGCCTAAATTTTCGGGAAACTATTGGACTTTATCGTCTCAAGACGATTCGAAATGGTTTCAACTAAATAAGCGTCAATCTCCTTATCAATAACGGTAACGAATTTTTTATTAACTAGTTATAACGAAGACCAAAAATCTTTTCTAAACACAAGTTACATCAGTACCTCGACATTAACTAAAGAAATCCATATTTTATACAATAAAGCTGATGAAACCAGGTTGTAAGATGAGTAGTGAAGTGGGAATAGCTTAGAGAATAGCCGGTATGGAATTACGAGCCGTAATACAGATCGTTGGAATACAATGGACGAACATATCAAATATCATTTGGAGGTGAAACAAGTGCCTTAGCCAGTGACTAACGCGTCTAAAACCGTTTTCTGTGTCAGAAAACGCAGAAATGAATCGCTCTAGCCGCAGATATAATTGTGTATGAGTTTAATACAACGCTATAATCGTACCTACTAAATAGCGCTCAACCTTTAGTTCTTAATTATGTCTTGTATTATTGTTTGTTTTGGACAGTAGGTAGATTTAAAAAAGTATTTTAAATAATACTCAAGTTTAAAATTTATTACGGATGATATTGTTATTGTAATGACTAAGAATCTTTGTGAACCGATAGACTAACCGCGCAAAAGGCTGGATGAAGTACTCAAATGTTAAATACACATTTAACAATTTATTTGTGATCCGTGCAATGACATATTAAATAATTGTCCCGGGAAATAAAATATAGAGGGCCGCGCGCCGACATAAATATTAGTTAAGAATCGAATCACCAAGGAAGTAGGGTCACCTTATCACCTGCATCACTTGGTTGTCAACAATCAACTCTAGTGCATGTAATATACAGTTAAAAGTAGATTGTCTTCGCGTGTCAATCAAGCGGACATTAGCGATAGGTAGAGTGTCACGCGACGTTCGAATGCCCTGTGAAATTGAGTTAAAATTGCATGCGCGCATTCCTCGTCGCAGTTACGATGCAGAATAAAAATGTTGAAAAATTAAAAAGCTATAGTTTTTCAATTATTTTAAAAAAGCTTCACAAAAGCTTCTTTACTTCTTTTTGTTTTTTCGGTACATTTTCTTGGTAAAACTTCTTATTTACGATTGAATAGCTAAATAAACTCTACCAAGTTTTATGAGTGTCGTGGCTCAAAATCACTGTATTCATGCAAAAAATTTTCGTCACTCGCAAAACTTACTTCGAAACTTTTCAAGGCAACGCTTAGATAGGACATTAAATCGTCGTAAATTATTATAGCTCATTAAAAGCTAATTCGCGCGAATATTACTATTAGTATGCTTGAACAAAACAAACAACTAATCTAGATAGATGTGCACAGGTATCGACCATTGACCTAACATTACTTCAATCCCTACAACAGCGCCTTTACTTAGATTTAATAAATATGTTAATTGAAATTGGATAAAGCTTTTCCCACCCTCAGTTAGCGGAAAGTGTACAGAGGCGTCGTATTTAGATGTAGGATGTCTATCCGATTAACAAGAATTGACTTTCACCGTACACGGTACTATTGTGGAATAGTGAGATACAGTGACGGCAACTACAGAATATAGCTTTGTGCTTATTCCGTTGGGTTGACTGTTCCGACTGTATATTCACCATGCGTTAGTAATGTTTTTTTCGGAAGTAACTACAACTGAACTAGCTAACTTAGCTGTAGGTACAAAGCAATTTAATTTTTGTAAACATCACATTTATTTATTAATATTTTATATCAGTTTTTTTTTATTATTATTATATGTTTCAAAATGTATAACATAATGTCGTGAATTTTTATTTAATAAAAACAAAGTTCATGCACTATAAACTAACCAATAATTTAAGTACTCGCTACTCCATACCGCGAGGCAGTTACGGAACAACTTAAGTTTATATTTCCATTTCCTTTGTCTTCTAAGATCGCAATGTAGTTTTGGGAGGTAACGCGCATTGAAAGAGGCTTCATTATTGTAACCTTGAAGACAGAAGTTTGGGAAAATCCGAACACTATTATAGAAGATGGTGTCCCTAGCGCAGTGACCCAGTTCGGGGCGGCGGGTACCAAGTTATCGCTCGAATCACGCGACTCGCTGTACGTTACTTTCCTACTCTCCTTGTTTCGACTCCTTTAATATTAACTAGTTCTTATGAGCCAAAAGCGAAATTGTGTTACAAAGTTTGAAGTATGACGAAATTGTTTTGTCAGTAAAGTTGTATGAGATTAGAGTGCATCCCGCGTTGTGACGTAATGAGAATTTTTGTCAAAAAAAGATTTGGTTAAAACTGAGTCGTTGCTTGTGTGGTTCCGTACATTAAAATGTATTATGGGGTACATACTTCGTTTTTATACATAACTTAAAAGCTTACGATGTTCATAGTTTTTTCTACATTTTTCAAATAACACGCCCAGCACCCCCCTCTTGCATCTGCTATGTCACAAATTAGTCGTAGTAAAAACCGCTAATAAATAATGTAATCGACTCTACTAATATCATTCGAAGCGATAAAGATCTTCTCAATAATAAGAAGTCACGAACAAAAGTGACATGGTTGGTAACAGCTACCTATTAAGTTTTCTGTAATTTAAAAAAATTATTAGGTACTTAAGTCTTTTCCGTCTTAAATCCCGTGTTTATTATATTTATTTACCAATTAACAACTTGTATAGAGCAATGATTACTATGCTTGATCGCGTTCCAAAAGGTTCCAGGTTCGATTCTTAGTGAAGTACAATGAATTGAAATTAGCGTTCTTAATCCTGGTTCTACAGACATACCTATTCTCATATAAAAATTGGTATGATAACATTATATGTGTACATTCGATGCGTAAAGTCGTTAGTCAGTTAGTTACCTATTTATGACATCCAATAAATAATGATTGAGCTTGTAATGATTTATTATCGAAGTCTGCTACGCAACTGATTTATCGGGTGTCCGTATGAATTATTCAGGTTTAGTTTTAATTCTCAACTGATCAGTTATCGACACTCACTTTGAGGTCGGATACGTTTTAAGTCTGTGATAGATGAATTTAACGAAACTTGTACAGTTAGTAACGTAGATATCACACGTCTTTTTATAATGTAACGATAACAATATCGAGTGATTGGAGATTTTTAACAGCGAATATATTTGAACGTAGAACACACTAAAGTAAAAAAAATCATGAACGCTTCCGTGCTTTAGAAAGCACGTAAAACCAGATGTTTCTAGAAGACACAGTACTTAAGTCATACGAAAGATCTAGCTAGCAAGAATAGCTCCTGTCGTACTTAATTAAGAAGCCTTATACTGGACTGCTCGAAAACCTTGAAGCCGTAACAAATAGTTTTGAAGAAACCGACTCAGGGATCTCCGACTCGCAAGGATGCGATTGACGTGAGCTCATTTGTCGCTATGATATTTAGAAAAATGTTATATTCCAGCCTAAGACAAGACCTTAGTCATAACATAAAGCCCTAGTCAAACAGACAACGAAACGTTTTTATTTTGTAATGTATAGTTCCGTTTGACCCTGGTCATATAGAAAAGCGAAAGTGTAGTTTTTATATATATGTATATATGACTAGATTCAAACAATCCTATAGATTACAAAATAATGGCAATGGCACGCTTTCTATTCGCTGTATATCAGACAAGGGTCTAATTGAGTTTCATGAGTGAACTCTTTAAATTATTACAACCGTCACACTAGACATGCGACATTATTTACGTCAAATAAATTGTCGTCCGTCGGGAGCCGATCGTTTCGAAGGAACTGATCGAAGGCGGGGTCGGCTGTGCGATTGACATTCACTCATTTGTCGAACTGGTGTACTATTTGTCATTTTAATCTAAACTAGACGACCCACTTTGTTGACTTTGCTAAGAGGAGAATGGTTTTCCAAATGTATGTCCATTTCTTCTGCATGCTCAAGTTGAGTGGCTCCACAGCTAGATTATTTAAATATGACGTTTCATTGGATTTGTTTCCATCGTGGAAAAGGTAAAGGCTATATATTTTTTTAAATATGGCATCCCGCAAATACCAGTTAGCTTCTTTATTGAACATCTTCATTAAGCAGTGAGTATCAGAGTGGATGCGACTGATGCTCGTACATGTTTGAAGACTAAAAATCTGTCATAATGCAACGTCAACGATTTGTCGGAAATACGTCTGAGGAGCTCAATGACGTAACCGTGAAATTTCAACCGTCAAACTAGACACGCGACATTTACGTCAAATAAATTGTTGTGAAGTCGGAACCGATCGTTTTGACGGAACCCACTCAGGAAGCTCACGAAAGGCGGCGACAGGCGTAGGGTTGAAATTGTTGACACGAGTTATTTGTCGAGGTGGCTTATGGAATGTATTGCCAGGGTTGATTGAAATCAAGATTTAAATCTATAATGCTTTTTTTTTTTTTTCAAAATTTATTTCATTATACTGACGGCAAATTCATGTATTAAGAAAAACCTCTTCCAATTACGTACTATACTTGTAACGTGGTGAACCCTTAATGATAGAAAAGTTCTGCACTTTATTTAAAAACATGCCAAGATACGTTTGGTACGTAAAGACGTTTAGTAAAGTCTAAAGCGAAAAAATAGTTCCGCACTACATTGCTTCCGTTCTCAATGTCTTTACTATAATATTTGTCGTCTCATTGGTATCTACTCTGAACTCTTAATACGATCAAAACAAGTCAATTGGGTCGTTTTAGTGTCTTCACGCTGCGCGCTTGTACCATAACCTGCTTCATGTACACTTATTAATCTAGGAGACTTTGTATATAAGTAGTCGTCGACACTAAACACGGCACGGTGACATGCATTCGCATATTTCTGCGGAGAAAGTGTGGGGTCATGCCCCCAGCTTCGTGTTGTTGGAACCTATAACGTTATGTTATATATATTAGAGGTCGCGAGATGACTTCGAAGTGGCGAGTCAGGTATGTGAGTAATAAATATCATTAAATTTACAATTGTATGTCCGGCTGTTTCAAACCCGTTATATTTTGTAATAATATTAAGTTTTTTACTGAAAGACCGCGAAGGTCTTGTTCTGCAACACTATCTCTCTCTTATCGTTAGGTTGATCCCTTGGTTTTTCACATTAGGCATTCGGACGACCTCGTATTGGACGACTTTTGTTGTGACGGGGTTTCAACAATTCATCTAATAGTTTAGCTGGTCTTTTGACGTATCATGACATCGGGATCTCTTTGGTAAGAAGTTGAGGAGAGACCTAGTGGTCTAAAAGTGGTCCTAATACAAAGTCGATTAAATCGTTTCAGCCGTTAATAATTTCAGATATACAAAATAGAACGTCATCGTAAATTCTTAGCAGAAACGTCGCGATCATAACATTGTCAACTGTGTTGTTACGGCACGTATTCGTGAAGAAATTTACATACGCATTAATAAGTGCATTCTTTCACGTCGCGTACAAAGTTAGCAGATAAAATACAGATCACAAAATCTACCAAACTAAGTATTTAGTTACACTGAAATAAATTTATATCAATACGAAACAATTTCTAATGGGTAACTACACCTCTCAGTCTTACTACGAGGGTAAGAGTATGAATGTTTAAGTCTTAAAAAAAACGGCTTTAACAATTTACTAAGTACTTATAAGTAAGATAAACCTCCTTGATACCTCACAGGACTAAGGTACGTTCCATACTCAGTAACCTCGGATCAACAAACTTTCTACCGGCCGCGTGGGTTGAATCAATCGGCCAGAAATAGAAAGTAATAACGTCTTCAACGTTATAAATAGGGTGCGTTCCATTGCAGGCTCCCAAATAGATCATTGCCATTGTTGGGGTGGCTGTAATAGCCTTATTTTTAACCAGGGCTGCCTTCCCTTAAATAGTTGTCGTCAAAGAAAAGTTCGTAACCAAATATCCAAATTGACAAAATTTGATTTTTCACCCGGACAATCATAAAAAATGCATTTTGTGCAGTTTCATTTTAATTCGCTACATATTTATCAATCAATCGGGTTTGCCCGGACAAAAAACCGCCGGGCGGGAGCTTCCCTGGTATCCCGAACTACAACTAATCCTGGGAAACCCGGATATATGACAGCCCTATTTGTAACTGACGCCCGAAATAGGACCAACCCAACAATACTACCCTAAAACCAATTTAGGACACCGATAGAATTTTACGTTACGCAATAAATAGTTGTTGAGTCAAACTGATTTGACTTAAATTAACTTATTAGTTTAGGAATTTATTTTAAGTTCGTAGCTAAGTTAAACTGTAGTAAACATTGGGTGCAACTCTATTATTATAGTAGTTATTTTGTGACGTCAATATAAACAATGGAGTACAGCGTTTACTAAACGAAAGCGAATCTCTACGTATTAACTTGCAGTTTTCAATAGCTTGCCTGCAACAGTGTTCCCGTTCATTTATAATAATGAAAGTCTTTAAGATAATCAATTGGCTTTTTAGTATGCTAATTTTCATCGTAAGATCACAACTCATCATAACGATTGAACTTTAGAGCAAGCCAATTAAATCAATAGACACAAATGCTCGAAATAATACCCTCTTTTGGCGCAGTCTTGTTAAAAAGCTTAGTTATATGATAACCATACATGTGTCCAACGAAGACCTATAGAGGAATCAACCGTCAGACATGGATGGGGTAAGGGGAGGGGGGTTCTGAGAGTCATTCCCAGAGTTCAAAATAGCGCTGATGAAAGAACATTGCAAAATAAAATCCACCTGCTTAATATAAGTCATTTAGTTATGATAATTATTAGTATCATGTGATAAACGCGGCGAAATTACGTAACAGGTATCTAATCCGTGTCAGATTTTATTTCGACATCAACACCGATAGACTACTGGACCCTAAATCTGCTTATTTTATAATTGAGTCTCAATTGCGTCTTGACAGAATAGTTAGGCCAATTTGCAGTTATGTTAATTTATTTAAGACAATGCACCGATTAAGACAATGTGTAAGTTATTGCGAAATAGAATAGTTTGTCAGTATGATAATTTAATCACTATCAAGTCTTACTATAAAGTATTTCGATATTAGGCAATTATTAATAATAATAAGATACTTACTTCTATACCTAAAAATTTAATAGGTTTTGTACTTCAATCCCATACATAAGACACAATCTAAACGGCCCAGTTTAAACAGCGCAATAACATGAAACTACAAATGATCTCAATCGTAAAACGATAAACAATAACCGAGCTGAAAAGCTGCAGTTAAGCTACATAATGTGCAGCTCGCAATCACTGCAAACAAACAATAAAACATGCATACATACCTACTTATTCGTCACTCGTAAATTTTATTAACGTGTAAAGCGTCTAGAACAGTGGCACGCGGCCTATTTATTACTACGTATTCGGTATTGATAAGAAACGTACTGTAATCGGTTAACATGTACAAGTAATCTAAACTAAAGACCCGCTCTGCGATCCAGAATCGACCATAACTCATGTTAAACTCGTAATTACTAATTGAAAAACAAAAAATGTAATGTAAAATAAAAAAATGAGAGAATATACCTAGTGAAAAAAATATAGCTTATATCACCGTGACAATGGAGACGAATCCATCTCATACATTGAAATCCGACAAGTTATGTAAGCTTTAGAGCGTGGTGAGAAAATGAACGTACAAAAAAAGAGAAAAAAAAAAATCTATGCCAATAACGTAAAGCTGAAGAGTTTGTGTGTTTGAACATGCTAATCTCAGGAACTATTGGATTGGATCGATTTAAAAAAGTCTTCTTGTGTAAGATAGTCCATTCATCGAAGAAGGTTATAGGCTATATAACATCACGCTAAGATGAATAGGAAAGGGGCACACAAATTATTGTATTCAAAACGGAACGAAGTTTGTGACATTTACATACGTTATTCTAAGTTAAATAAGTTACAAAACAAATAGACAACTCCGTGAACTTATACGTAACTAAAATCTAACTCAAACAGTCCAAGTTAGCTTATTTCAAAGTAAAAGGTTAATAAAATCAGTTCCAACAACCAAATACCAGGAGAACAGCGAAGGTCAGGAGTACAGTCAAAGTATAGTCGATATTATGTGGGCTAGGGGTACCATCACCTGAATTTCCATTCCCGGACAAAAGCTTCGCTAATCCCGGACGTGTAAAAAATTTATGCCTCACAAATATGTTTTAAAACTCAAATCTTCAAAACGGAAATCTTCCAGTCTTGGCTTAATGGAAATCGATTTCTGACTACGAAGGAATGCTGCACTTAGATTTTTTTTTAATTTTTCACAATTGGCTGCCATTTCCTGCACAGTAATGTTACTTACTTATCTGGACAATAAATATTATTCGCGTTCTCCCTGGACATCGAAAGTTACGTCCGATGGCTTTACTAAGACGAATCCGGGTAAACCTGAATGTTTGGTAACCCTAACGTGGTCATATGTGGGGGAACGCACTCGTTAACACCTGGCCTAGGGTGCTAGGGTTCATATTGAACAATCGATCGACGATTGAGCCATAATAGGTAACCTATTTCCCCCTGCGGCTACGCACGATATTGTAATGTTACATAAATTTAATACGTTATTACTGCATAACGAGTTGGTACATTACCATTTGATATTGGTTATGGCGTTGTGGTAATGGTCAAATGGTATTATGTTATACAGGTACCTACATAGAGCCCAGATTTGTGTGGTATACCTAACTGTAAAGTATAGTAGGAATAATATAACCCCCTTTATTCGCGAAAACTGGATTATCAGAAACAGTTATAAACAAACTTCTATCTCATACCTGCCGATGGAAATCAAACCTAAGAATTAACTCAAAGAGTGAGAAATAAACCAAAATTCATAGCATCCCTACCTACTGTCATTGATTAAAAAAGGTAAACAGATTTCACTGACTACTCCACGAACTTAATACCGATAATACTAGCATACTAGTTTAGTAACCAAGTTGACGACCAAGTAAAGGTCAACATACTGAGTCACATTACTTGTGTGTATGTAATTACTAAACATTGTGAAACCAACCGGCCGAGCCCAGTCGACTCAAGACAAAAGCTTTTCACACGCATAATTGCGTTCACTCCATATGGACGTTACCGGGCCGTATTAATTTCATAGCACTCGTTTGAATTCAAAATGGAATGTTGATTTTGAATTAATGCGAAACAAGTACAACACTATCGTACTTTACCAAACAGTTAGGAAGAGGGCAATTATTATCGAGCATATGTACGTAGTAGCTTACGCCCGCGGCTTCGCCCGCGTGGAATTCAGTGATATCGCGCGTCTTTTTCGCAATAAAAAGTATCCTATGTCCTCTCCCAAGTTCAGTTCTATCTTCATACCTACCGAATTTCATCAAAATCGGTTCAATGGTTTAAGTGTGAAAGCATAGCAGACAGACAGACAGACAGAGTTACTTTCGCATTTATAATATTAGTAGGGATATATGAATTTTAATTTCTTTGGCACTCTCTTAGGCGGTGTCTAAAGAGGTATCTTTGGATTCGTCTCTATTTTCTAGGTAGATAGAGACTGTTCATAATGTATTCTATTGAATGTGAGGAGTTCAAACAGGTCGTCTAAGCGATCAATCTAAACAATCGACTCAACAAGGGATCTGTGTATTTTGGACAGTCATTTAATGAACAAATCTTACTACGAATTTATAAGGCCCCGCTTTGAGGTTGATATTTGACCATAACTCATTATAATTACAATCGATAGAGTCACTACGGTACGGAAGACGTTACAGCGCCATCTAGTTGGTTAAGAAAGAAATCTATCCTTAGTGCCACCCTAATGGAACAAGTAGGACCATAAAATTGCAAGGAAAATTGAGACTGCGCGAGTGACAATTTCTTTTCTGAATAAAATTTAGGTTTAACCTTGGAATTAGGATTTTAACCTTGACCTTTATTTCAATGACAATGATAAAATAGATAACCTTCAAAACCAATACCAATAAATTTACAATCATAGTTCCTATAGCAATACATCGCACAAAATAAACATAATTACGTACTTGAACACACGTGATACTCTAACACTAAGTAACGAAGTGAGCATTAATTACTAGTTTTTGCTCAAAGGTGTTCAAACATATAATTAAATCACTTGATTTACCACCTACGATGTGCGGGAGATGTTAAATTGTTTACACAAGTGATGTTTCGAATCAACATCTGTACAAATGTAGCACTCACTTTGCCCCACACTTAAGGAATGTGACATTACGTAAATTAATACGTGAAAAAAAAAATGTTATAACAACAAAATAAAATTATACTTCAAGTTCAAGTGACATCACAGCACATGTATAATATAATATTGTTTTTTCTTTACTCTCATAATTTGGTAACACTGTCGGATTCATTCTGGTCGGAACGCTTGGAAGCATACACAACTACTATTACCGTACTATGCTACAACTGCATTAACATTAGTGTAACCGGCTGTCTCGGTATACGTCAATTACTGCGTGAAGACGCGAATTATAACAAACAACAGATTAACATGCTCAAATCTTTTGATATATTGAATAAAATCAAGTTATCGCTTA
>LGAG01000444.1:125606-138198 GCA_001278395.1 Lerema accius | reverse complement strand
TTCATTATTCACCTTGTTTTGATGAGGATAAATTTGAAATAAATTCTACTGAAAGTAATGCATATTTACGTAAAATAGCATGCGTTATGTAATCACAAATGTTAGGCACATTTTAGTCTTTCCAAAATCTTATAACCCTTTTGTAAAATTGCAACTTGGTGGCAGCTACGTTATTATATGTAGGGAGGGGAGCTAGTCTATATTCATAAGTCTGACTGCCGACAACTTACACTAAGTTAGGTACACGAATCTGAATAATCACTTCACTTGTCGTGTCCCACGAGTTTACCGGTTTTAAACCAGTTACACACGATCGCTCGACATACTGTGATCTTTATTGTAACCGCCCGTTAAGGAAGTCAATCCACCCTTGGCACACTGCGGACCGGGGTCAAGGTAGTTCTGCTCCAAATGTTCAATAAGGAATGCAGTGATTTACTTGTAAAGACTCCCTTGCAAGGGTTACCATTTAACATTTTATAGCTTCGAGTATTGCAACTTTAACCCTTAAAGATTCAAGCGATCCTATAGAAAATATAAACGGTTCGCTGTCTGTTTGACAAGAGCTTTAAACCCATAAGGTACTATTCCGTAACGCAATCGTTGTCGTCAGTCTTGCCGCGTTGTGGAATTTCACCTTAAGACATTCCGAGATAAGTACGTGACCGCGACTATAGTATAGATTTTAATATCTTCCGATATGCTCTGTGACTGATCCATATCATCCGCTATTTTCAACAGTACGATGATGAGGTTATCTTGATGAACTATCGATTGTAATTATTTTAAACTTAAATCAAATCCAGTGGTTTGCATTTATTGTAAATCTAGCAAGATGTGGTAGCGTAATATGAGGTAATACGGTAAACAAAATCTCAAAGTACAGACTAAATTATGAATGTCATAATGTCACCTGTCATCCTGTCAAAATAATTTTCGCGCCATCTCAGTATGTTTAGCCGTGACCACGATATAATTACACTCTGACTGAATGAAAAATAGTCATGCGAAATATTCATAGGAAATACTTTTTACTTCCTAAAGTAAAGTCGACATAAACGTTCCAAATTAGAAGTTTTAGGTCGAGAGATACCACAAAACTGTACGTGTGATGTAATAAATTCTTCTTTAGCTTTCATATAGAGCAAGCTCAGCAAAAGCAGCTTAAATTTTAGCTTTAGTTTTTGGAAGCAATTAGGAAAGTAGATAAAAAATTTAACTGCATAATTTAATCAATAAAGGTTTCTAAGAATGGATTTCTTATAGAAATTACGAAAATAATCCAAATGATGCGTAAAGGTTGAATATTCCTGGTATTGCTAATAATAAATAAAAAACTAATAACTAAATCTACATTACCATCTTATTTTTTAATTTCTCGCAATTTTCGTTAAAAGTATTTTTGGTTTGGGTTTCCCTGGATTTTCCTTAGAGGAATCTGTCAGGTGTTGGAAGAATTTTTTATTAGCAATAATAGACACAATATGACAAAAAAGCTGCCTTACAAATGTTATGTCATTCATACATCCACGAAAAAACGAAGATGTCTAAATTATTATATTTATTTATTACATTTAATACAAAAAAATCTCTTCATATTTCTAAAATGAATAACAATATACCGCTCAAAATATACCCAGGTTGTATTGACGTTAGTGCAAAAATTGTCGTTATATTTAAATTACAAACAGTTTCTGTCATGGTTAAGTAGGACATTAACTATAAACAACAGTCCATATTCCGTGCCAATTTATTTTACGTCAAACAATTAGTTATTCATAATTCCTTAAGACTTCAGTCTAACGATGTAAACATCAAACTATGTTAGTACTTAATATACCCATGGTAATCTTTAGTTATCGTACACTTGAAAGCTTGAAACTTACTTTGTTAATACTACTTCTAATACAACAATTGAAAATTAATTATCATTATTTTGTTAAAGATCAGTCCAGCCATACCTATTAATGGAGTTCAGTAAGAAACACAGACATGGAAGATTTTTACTATAAAGACATGGCTTACTAGTTATAAGTTACAAGTCTCATAAATTAGACAAAATAACTGAAAATCAATTTTAATACTGATATTTTAAATGTAAGGGGTACTTGTGATCATTGTATTTTATGTACTAGACATAAAGTTGACTGGCTTATGAACGATAGAATAATTAGTGTAAGCTGTTTAGATTTTCTCCCATAATATGCTGCCTTCTAGTCCTGATAATGATCCAAGCAACTGGTTCCAAATATTGGCATAAAAATAAAATGTTTTCACAACCACAGAACAACGAATAATGGGATAATACCTACTCCTACATATAAGTTACTAACATACATTATGTTAGTATTGTGTCATACATTTAAAATGCTTAGTGTCAAGTATAATAAAATTTAAATTATGTTTACCTGAAATGGTATTAAAAATCCTTGTAAAATAATCTGTTTAGCATAGGTAATATCCAAGTTTCTCCTTGGACTTTAGATTAAATAGAACCACTAACTATGAGAATATAACATGATTGTGCAAATGACCATTTTAACTATTCATTCAACTCATAAGGAAATAAGCAAGTATTAAATTATGTTAATGAAACCAAACATCTTGTGAAGTTATGTAACAAATCTAGATTGTTTTTTTTACTTCACTCTACGTTTTGATGCTTTTTTCATGTTTTATCTATGATACTAGTGATACTAGTGACCTGCCTCAACTTTTTGCAAACAAATATGATAAAATTAAAATATTTTCTTTCATAATAATATACTGACTGTCTGTCAGAAAGATAACACAGCATTCAACAGGAAAAGAAAATTAGAAATTACATGATTAGTTTTGAGAACTACTTATTAACTACTACTACTAATAAATTTACACATACACATTTTCATATTAGTACCTAAAGATTGATATTGATTAAGATTTTATCGGATATGTCCATGGTACATGAATACATTCAATATTGAATCTATTAATAGATTAGTGTCTATTAGGTATGGCTTCTTAAGTTGAATTTTTTTTAATTTTCTTGGCACTCATAATTTGAACTTTACTCTGTTCTTTGATGTCTTCTTAAAAAAAGAAGAATTAAAATTAAAAGAAGACTCTTCTTCTTTTGCAGTTCTACCTACTTCTTTGGAGGTACATGTTAACAATACCATATGGTCATCCACCATCTTCTGCCTTTATAACTATGCAAGAGTAGAAAATAACTTAATGCCATTTATTGTAGTACATAAGTTTTCACAAAAACTTTAAACTATCAATTAATTATTTATGAGAATTGTATTGTTTACAAACCCAACCTTTAATTTAGGTTGATGCTTTGTTACCAACTACATGAGGTGCTTGTAAGAATATTAAAATGTATTAATATATGGAAGTAATGATAAATTTTAATATAGGTATCTTTGATCGATCTTTTTTGAAAACAAAAGTTTAAGATAGTAAGGATATCATTTTTCTCCCAAATAGATAGAAAGTTAGAAACTTACATACACTAACTTACAGCATTCGTAATTGTTGTATTCAATACGGAATTCTTTACATTGCTTAAGAATGTTTTAGTCAGCAAATAACTGTCTTTTATAGCCAGGGGTAGTGCTTTAATACCCATGTAATGAGAGGTATTATTAAAATGTAAGTCTTTTTAACTACACTTACTATTAAGTGTATTAAGTACACTGTAATATAATTATTATGAAGGCAGGATGTCTGGAATTAGTCAATATCTATCAGTCCGAACATTATCAACCTAAACGTGAATCATGTTAGTATGTAATGATGTATATTGCAAAATATGTGTATATGTATAATGTGTATAATTTAAGTAATGTCTTATCTACTTGTAGACACTTCTAAAAAGGGTATAAGAGCTGTATAAATTACATCAAAAAGTTTTGATTAAGTATGATGTAAATTTGAATAAAATCAATTAGCTCTGATCTGACATAATCAATTTACCAATATCCATGATAATTCAGGAATGTTGATGTCAACCCTAGCAGTCATATGTGGTCACCAAAAACACCAGTAATCTTGCACAGTATAGTGCTGTCCCCTTCGCCCGCATAGCGAATCTCAACTAGCCATCACTTTCGCTCCCTTCACTTCACAAGTAAGAGAAAGTAACAAAAGAGAAGTAAAGTAATTCATCCCAGCCTAGATCAACAACAACTTGAGCATCCGCGTTTACCATCCTAAATAAGTTGTTCTAAAAGTTTCGAACTATATCTTATCGCGCCACTGATAAACAACAATTTCAAATCATAACCTACAATATATTATCTTCTTAGCTCCACCTCTAAATTTGTATCTAACCTGCACCTAATTCGTAAACGACAACAAACTTTTTATAAAGTGACTTCTACACAACGCTCAAAGTAAACAAAAAACAGGTAAACTAACCCTTTCTTCATGAGCCACCTCTGATGGCCCCAGTTGCTGAAGGAATGTTCCAATGGAGAAAACACACATCCATTTTACATACACGCATCGGTTATCACAACATATACTACTTATGTTTGCACTACTTGTCACAATCAAACTATAATTCCACTTTTCGCTGCGCTAAACGCAGACGTCATTGACAAACAACCGAGATATTACACGGGATCACATAGTAGACGAAAACACTGTATACTATTTTATGCATTACGTCGATATGTCACAAATCTTATCACTTGACGTTATTACATTACTAATCACTGCGTCTAAATCGGTTATTTATAAAAATAAAAACGTACAAAGCAAAAATTATTCGTAGACAGTACTCGCGACGTTGCACACTCGTTTAGAACGTGCGATTTGGTTTCATACACAGAATACACGCACACATGTGCAACTGAAGGTAACAGATAACAATGGCCTACTTTAGTTGGATAGGTATTATTTTTATGGCAACACCGATTCAAAACTATATAATTTGTAAACTATATATTTTAATGAGCTGATTTACTCTGAGAAATGTTACAGTAATTTAAGTTTGTGTAATATAAATTGGAACCTAGATTTACCATTTTATCTATAATTCATAATTATCAGGAAAACTCTGGCCATTAAAACTAAACGTCATTATCAAGTTAAATGCTAAATGGACAAGAATTAAAATAAATAGCTTCTTTATTGTTCACTTGGTACATAAAACTAGGTAGGTAATTGAAAGCGAAAATAGTTATGTAGAACAATTAATAAGCCTCCTCCCTCATTATGTTTATTATATCCATTCTAATCGTAACAAATTGAACAATTTTCTCAATTTTGATTTAATTACAGCTGTCAAAATTTGCACTATAACAAGTGACAGCTGTTAGTTTACAACTATGACGTCATTTATGACGTAACAAAATTTCATTGAATTGAATCGTAGCGTACTTGTAAACATGCGTGCGTAGGTAGCGTCACAAGGCCGTAGTACATCCATTATGCAGTTTCTATATTATGCTGGCCTGTTGATTAATTATATTACCGCTCTTCTTGGACGGATCTTACCAAATGAATATTTAATGGTTAATCAATGCGATGAATATCCTTCGTGTAAAAGAAGTAAATACATTTTAATATTGTCTGCAATCCAAAATTATGGGCTATCATATTAAAGACATGTGTCGTTGCTAACCACCAAAAAACTTCCATGCTACATCACATGGATTCTTATAATTTATATTTATTTCACAGTCCTTCGTACTCTTATTTGGTCGTTTTTTGTGTCTTTACTCCAAGTGCATTTTTAACATTATATCTACTTGTTTTTGTATACCCATGGCAATAACCCAAAGGTCACTGTGGGTGATATGTACAAATGCTTAGATTTTAGTTTATAATAACTTGTAGATTCGAGTAGAACATCACATAAGACCTCATACTTCTTCTGTTTCCCATATTTTTTGTTGATCCCCTATACTTACCACCTGGATAGGTTGATTAATTTGAATGAAACACAGTGATGTAAATACATAGTTTTATTAGAAAATGAAAACGAAATTCCTTAAACTACCTAAATAAGGCACGACGTGTCAAAAAAATCGCATAGCACGATGACGGATATGAATGTCATTAAGCGACGCGGATTATGCAGCAGAACCCAAACATGCAGACTGAATCTAATCTTGTATAGGAAATATGAAAAATATCCAATTAAATAACAGCATGACAAAAGCGTAAATTATGTTTTCTTATTTTTTTTATTTCAGAGTTAAAATCTGGTAACACTTAAAAATGTAAGAAAATCCAAAGGTAGGCCGAGAACCTACTCACTAATATGCTCGTGATAATTTTAAGAGGCGGATTAATATTATTAAATACTGGCTGAAATATACTTTTTATGAATAGTAAAGCTGTAATTTGTCGATATGTGGTATAGATTTAACTAATAGCGATATACTTAGAGAGATTTATAGCAACATTGAACTATACATAATATACAACAATTTTAATATAGATACAGTTATGTACTTATTAACAGAGCGCCAAATTAAGATTTCATGCTAACATTTTCAAGTCGATAAATTTTTTGAATATTTTACACACGTTCCGACATTTTTGTGCGTTTACTTTCACTTTAAATGATATTTTTACAAAAACAAAAAACAGTGTTTAACCTTTACATTTAGTTTAAATATTACAATTTTACATGCACAGCGAACTGCACAAACACATTTGTAAACAAAATGCCTTACCTTAACCTGAAATAAATAACTAGCTCCGAAAGTCATTTCGATACAACTACGCACTATATTTGTAAATAATGTAGGAATAATATCTTAATTTGTATGTCTTTGTACCAAATTACTGATCAAAATAGAGAAAAAAATTGGGAAGATTTATGTAAGAATTTTACAAAAGGTAAAACATTAATAAAACGAAGATACTGAAATTTTAAAGCTTTTCAAGAGTTGAAAAGATGATTTCGATCCTCGTTTTTAAATACGAGACACTAACAAAATTTTTAACAAGAAAAATTTTGAATGTCAACATTGTATAATAAAATATTTTATCGTGATTTTAAAAACTTTTCCAAATGTCAACATCTTAAATATATAGTATGAAAGAATGTAAGAAATGGAGCCAATTTTAAAATTTTTCGTGTAAGAAAAAATAAATTCAGAAACATTAAAATTTATTGTCACTAAATATCGAATAAAAAAGAGCAAATATAAATTGGTCAATGTTGAAATCATTCGCAGCATTATAATTATACTTTGCAAATTTATTTTTTTGCAATGGCAACACTGCGAATATTTTTAAATGTCTAACGATTACTAATGAATTATAAAAAAAAAACAAAGGTGACGAAAAGAATTAAAAAAATTGTAAAGACACCGAGTTTCGTTTATCAGTCGTGTTGTTAATTACCCTAGATTTAGTAACATTTAATTTAATAATACAGTAACGGGTGTTCCCTTGTTAGTTGGCACAGTGTTGTCAGTAGTGGTCCACATCCGCCGTTGGCGCCACTGAGTATACTGATGGTGGTCTGGAAAAAACAATTAAAAAATTGGTTCAAAACTTACGCAAATTCAAATCATTTATTGCGTCTTAGGAACTAATAGCTCACAATCATATAAGTAACATGACAAAAAAAATATTTACATGAATTTAAAAAAAAGTTAAGGTCTCATTACGCAATTTGTACATAGTTTTTTTTAGAGATAAACGATGTATATTAAAAACATGATGTATTTCAGTGCACCCAGGAAGTTAAATTACTGATACATATTAATATGTTAGGGACGCCACAATATGGTACTACTGACTAAGCTAAAACATTTTTACATACTAATACTTTCGTGAATTTTACAAACGTTACTGGGGAGTTTTATATATTTTTTTAAATAAACTATCCTAATATTCACGTTAAGGGCACATCAGAAAGGTCCAATCCAAGTTATTCAATTTACTCTTTCTGTAAACCCTTTTTGTATAGCTGAGAGATTCCGTTTAAATCTACGTAATGAGTAACAAGCGCAAGGATTATCGAAGCGAGGCGAGGGCGGGTCGGTGGTGTATAATAATCTAAGTAGTATCTGACCGGAGAGCGCGGCGCGGCGCCGGCAGCCGCGACGGTCTCGGCAGAGCTGACACACGGGGCTCCGTGTTCGAATTCGGTCGAGGTTGCTCCGCCGGAGTTGAGACCACTGAAACAAAACAGGTAGTAATTAATAGAAAAGCAAAACACTTTACTGCTTGGGAGAGTATAACAAAAAACAAAAAAAAAAATGAAAAAATGTATGTTACTCTTACAATGAAGGTGAATCCAATGACAACTCATATGTTAAATTCCGGCACGCCCTTTATGCTATAGAGGATACCAAAGAAAAGGACATACATACATACATACTTCTGTCGCAGTCGGATAATAAAGAACTATAGACATATAAAGCGCCATACAAGATTTCGCTGCGCATTGGATGTCATAGATAACATGCATAAACCACAAAAAATCAGATCGATAATAGAAATCAAAATAAATTATGAATAATGCAGTAATGTACCTGTGGGTGGTCTCTGAATGGGTACCGAAGTAGGCCTTGAAACTCTAAGTTGGGAAGCACCCGCTATCGAGTATGGCCGAGTTGCCGGTGGCTGGAATATGTCAGTAAAATTAATATTAATACTGAAATAATGCTAATATTAAAATTGAAAATAAATATTCCCTTTAAATAAAAATTTAACTTTCTTTTCCAGTGTAAATTGTACTTGTAAAAATAATATTGTTTTTAAATATCAGAAATTATCAAGTATAATTGGAAATACTAGAAGTTGTTTCTTAATCAAAAGACATTCAATAAATGGCTAAAAACATATAAATTAGTACGATATTATTAACAAGGTTAAAAAACACACAAAATAAAGCTATGATATTTGGGAAAAAAATAAGGATGAAAAGAGGAAACTACATAATTATTTTTTGGAGCGGGGAAACAAAACTCATCTGAAAAATGGAGAGGGAAAATGATATAATTATATTATGTATGTAACTTTTGATAGAATTCTACCAATATTTCGGATTATAGATGGAGAACTCTATACACGACATATATTATTTGATTTATAAACGCAAATACGCACATGAAAAAAAGCAGTTGGACATGCACGCAAAAATAACATTATTTTTGTAATTTTCGATGCAATGGTTTCAAGTTAGGTATATCAACATAACCCTTTTATTTCATGGTTACCTGGTTACGGTCTCTCTCAAATCACAAAGAAGTTTATAAAACAGTAAACAAATAGACATTTCTTTTATTTTGTTTTTAACGCCTGTATCTCGTCTATAATGTTCTCAATCTATGGTGCAAATAGCAGACACATAAAAGCTAACCACAGACTATTAATTGGATTAAGCACATGGGATTCTATCTAGGAAAATATTATATAATCTCGCGACACACTATGGTGAAACGATTGTTTTTTAAAAGGCAGTTATTAAAAAAAATGTAAGTAAACTGTGCCTAATAATAGCAAAAAAATCAAGACAAAAAATATTTCAGCAAAATTCCAGAAGAGGGCGCTGCATTATGGAATCACGTAACAAAACAAACCATTTTTAAATTTAAGGATCAAAATTAATTTGTTAGTGTAAATGGTAACTTATTACATGCGCAGTAAAGTTCAATTAACAGTCCGTGGCTGTAGCGTTAGCAACAACACTCACTGGCATTTGATGGTTCCGCATGGACACGGGCACGCAGCTGCCGACCGTACTCGCGCGCACCTACCCGCCACGCCCAATGTTAACACAAGTTAATCACAGTTAACACAAGTTAATGATAGTTATGCTAAACAACACGTAAAAGCCGATGATATGGGAGCGATTGTCGTATGGAGCGATGTATGTTTATTCATATTAGTATTACTTAAAGATTATTTTGTAAAATAAAATGAGGAAAAAAGGCGAAAGTTCGTCACAATATGTTTACAAATTCACACAAAAACATACAATAGGAAGTTAATTGAAACGTTAACTGGTAATTTAATGACACATATATCCCACCACCTTTTGCCATTAATGGCAAATTATAATCACATAAGCCAAACATTATTTAATTTAGAATTGTTAGAAACACGTAGGTGCATAAGTTTTGGACAAAGTCACAAACTTGTGGCATTATTTATATTGCGCTGTCAATATACATAATGCAACGTCGATCCGGTAATTAATTATTGATAAATACATAATAATATATCTGTCTATTACTCTATTCACGCGACAACATGACATTATTATGACTATGTCATATAATATCGTCGGAACCCCGATCCCATGGGGTTCCTCATTTTGCATTGATAAAGTTATACCATACCAACCCAACTTTTTTATTTTTCTAATAAGGTAAACATAAAAAACTAATTATTAACAGACGCACAAAAATAACAAGATATAATATATATTAAGATTATGGGAGGAAAAACACGGCAACTGGTAAATGCCCTGTATGGGTATATTAGTTTTAGTTAGATTTTTTAACTATTATCCTTCGTATATGCTGTAACAATATAATAAAATACAGATTGATACAATACATAAATATATTTAAACACATAAATTCATGACACTGTAATATAATTATAGGATTTTGCAGATCATTTATTAAAAGCAATGGTGAATCAATCTCCAATAGAAAATGTGATAGATAATTAATTTGGGTTTTAGTTTTTTTGTATAGCATATAATATGTCTATGTATGCGTAATATATTTTAATTACAATAAAGGAATGCCATAATAATACGAAAAATCATTTACTTACAGATCGAAAACCATAATATTATTATGTCATCCGCTACTTTGTACGTCTTTTTCGTTGTTACAGATAGCGAGCCGAAAGCGGGGCGAATCGTTTATATCGCTTGGAGATAGCGTCAATATTTTAGAAAACTCAAATAAACGTTTCACAAAGTGCGTTTTTCGTGTTGGAAGCATATTAACAATTTCATTTTGCACGGTTTGTATTACTATAGCTGGGCCATTACAAACGTGCAGACTACGTCATCAATCATTTTATCATATTTCTCGTTCACACTTATAGGTATATCGGAACTCTCGCTGGAATGTGGGAGTGAGAGTTCCGATAATATACCTATAGGTGTGAACGAGAGATATGATAAAATGATTGATGACGTAGTTTGCACGTTTGTAATGGCCCAGCTATACCAACATAAAATACTTTTACAACTACAGCTAAGGTATAGTGAAATGACTTACATCTTTGGGTGCCACCAGCTGGCTATGCGGTCGTTCTCGACGCAAAGTTTCCGTGCCTTGCCGCACGAGCGCGGGCGGCGCTGTCACCACCGGCCGCGATATCTGCCTCTCATCCTCCTTCTGAATTCACGGAAATTATTCATACATGTCTTATGAAATGATACGTTTATACATTGGATATTGTATATTGAATTAAAGATGCTGATTTACTTTAGCAATTGCGTACAGTATAACTAAGGCTTAACTAAAGTTAGCGGTATAATTATCATGTAATTTATTAATTAATTCACGCCGATAATATCGCGGCTATATTAACGAAATTCTGCTACAAGTGCACAGAACACTTGCTGATATAACCGGAATTACGACAAGCTTGTTTACATCTACGTAGTTACATATTAGACAATAAATAAATAAATTAGTCTGTTAATGAAACCCTAACGTTACAGTAATCGAGGTGTAGCAACAATCAAATATCTGAGTCTGCTCTGTCTCGGTGTCTTTGTCTATTTGTCTTGTCCTTAACATCAACGATACAGGGAACTCTAATATGGGGCTATGAGTACATATCATAGCGTTATATAAAGTCATATCTCACCTGATGTACAGCAACAGTGTAGGACTCCCGTCGTTGCGGCGTCATGGCGAGCTGCGAGAGCGGCGCGGGCGGCGCGGGCGCGGTGGGGCTCAGCGCCGGGTTGGACGCGTACACGCCGCGCCGGACCATCGCGCGACCTGCTATCACCCGGGCTGCTGTCGGCGGCGCGTTGCCTGGGAAACAATGTTGTTGGTATAGTTATGTAGGTACATACCTACATTGTCGGGACCCCCAGCTACAGGGGTTCCCAATGTTTGTAAGTAAAAGTTTATGATAATATATCAAGTTTTACATAAACGTTTACACCGCAATTGACGACAATATATGGTTTCAATGAAGAAACGCCTATTACTAATTATATAACGTTATGAAAAATATAGGTTTTCAAAAACAGGGGCCTAGTTTAAGTGCAATTTTTTTAGTTTACTTAAAGGTATTTTACATAACATAATTATATATATGCAGCAAAAGTCATAAAAATGCTCTAAAAAGCAATATGTTTTTAAGGAACAGTATAAATATTTGGCATAATAGACGAAAGCAATTAATGTTATGATATTGTTGCTATATGTATGATTTTATAACTATGATTTACATCGTTAAGACGATGTAAACTTACCGGGAATCCTATTAAGTTCCTTGTGCGAGCTGTACTGCCTAAGCTTGGATGTTGGTAGACTTGTCTTTCGAGGCACAGCGGTCGGTGGTAACATTGTTGTGTAGGAACCTGTGGACAAGAAGCGATGTTAACTACTTCTATGCGTAACTATGCAGTCGACAACTGTCATTT
>LGAG01000444.1:94899-118567 GCA_001278395.1 Lerema accius | reverse complement strand
TCATGTCCTACGCGCTATCATCAGTCATTATAACTAGATAAATATAGGTCAACGACATTTGTCATTATAATATACTCGTAGGTGATCGATTGGACAAACATTAGATTGACGATCAATAATATTGAAAGTTTATGAGCGATTTCGTCCTAAGAACATCATTAGGCCTTGATTGTTATACTTGTAGTTAAATATCAGTACATCCTGAACTATTTCTTAATTCTTTGATTAAAAGGTTAAACTTATTTGAAGGATAATAGCGTATAGTATTGCTGCAGCAATTTATAAAATGTAAAACATACTTATTAAACGTGTTGTGCAGATTGTGAGCCGGCTGGGATAGGTCGATGTTGATCGCTTTGAAGGGAACTTCTGGCAGCCGGTCCATGGCGTCAGGGGCCAGCGTGGCGTCGACGTCTTCCAGCTGGAATAGCAATACAAACTGTTACTAACAGAGGAATCAAGTAAACTAGTAATCATTAATAGAAAAACTAAATACCCGATGGCAAAAAATTGGGAGGGTATTTTAACAAATTTAATATAAATAAATGACACCACATACGTTGATATCCGTCAAGCCGTTTTGACTCTAGAGCGTGCCAAAGTAATGGACATACATACAATAATAATAAAGACATCACCAACCTTGTGATGTCAATTGAGATTAATGAAGTTGTTTACTATGAATTTACTTGGATGAAACTCATCGTTTACTCCGAAACTTCAATTACCTTCGTTTGGTCATAATCATCATCGTCACTATAACTATTAAAATGTAATTGCTATACAGGTAATTGAAATGGATATTATACATGTACTTGTATACATTTTCAGTTAACCACTAAGCCCCAAATAATGTCAAGTTTATTAAGTTTCAACACCAACCTAGAATTCATCGATCTTGCGGTTTGAAAGTATAATAGAAGGATTCGATATATTATCTTAAAACAAAGATAAAATAGTCCTATTGATTCTAATAATCTATTGAATAATCGATATTTAGTACATTCATGTAAATAGTAATAATAGGTTTTATTTAATGCACTGTAGTGTATGTGTAAAAATCTATAATTTTTAAAGAAGCTTACTCCTTTCATTAAAGTTGAAATAGATACCAAATGTAATTCGGTAACTTTCAGCCACAAAACATGGGACAGGATTCCCCGTTGACGAACAGTTGACATTATTAATTTTCATTTGCCAGTCAAAATATCTAATGAGTCTTATCTATAGCTTAACATAATGACTTTATGAAGCTGTATACTTTAATTTGAATAAATTCATAATTCAATTTATAAAACACGAAACAAATATGTATGCTTCGTTATTACATATTTCAGTCATAAATAACTTAGGTAAATGATCTCCTAGAAGTCGCAGTAGTAAGATACAATAACCTCTGTACATTAATATCTCTCCTGTGGTAGTGCAACTTATATACAATATAATTATGCCACTGCTTGCACATTATGAAACGGTAACTGTTTATTCATACGGAACTTGTGTTATCATGAGATAATATTACCGAGCTGGTCTAGGCTAGGGTTGTCAATCAAATTTAATTTTACTTTTAAATTAAACTATCCTTTTGTTCCGGGAAACATGTTCAGAATCAGTACAGCTGTGCTTAAAATAGTTCCTAAATTTTTTATCATTGCCGATAATAATGGTTTAAAATTACAAACTTTATATGCTTAAAATGTCGGGTAGTTGGGTATTAATTGGGTATTGACGGGTCTCAGTCTAGTCTAGATTGCAGTCGACTTTGACAAAATTTTCAAGGACTTAAATAGGCGAATAATTTTTGTATTATTTTACTAACAACTCCTTCATGGTTTTTTTTTAATAAATTCAAGTGTATCAATAACGTTAGGTTAACGTATGATGAGTTTAAAAAATGAACAAGACGTTTATAAATATTAAGCTTAAATAAATCGACAACCCTAGCACAATCTCGATGTAAATTATTTACAAGCTCGCCTGAGCTTGTTTGAATAACATTACCGTTAGATTCACATTATATTGCTACTCACATTATATTCATATGCAAATTTTATTGAAACATGGATTCTAACAAACGTTTTTTTACTGGCAACAGTTGATAGTAGCTACAAAACTAAGAAAAAACTATAAACAATTATCAAATTTTCTTGAAACGTAACGAAACCGGTCGCTGTAAGATAAACCTACCTACATACATTCAACTATATCTACCTAATTCTAATTTGTCAAAGCAGATCACAATACTGAACTAACGTAAGCTTACAATGAGCCATTCATGGTAGTAGGAGCCCACGAGTCGATTCTAATTAGCACCCTATAAATAATTTAACACAAGATAACTTGCACTGCCACCTACATTACGTAAAGATAATACATTAATCCTGAGATAATGCGTATTAGCTGATTGATACTAATGTTAAAGTAATTAAAAAAAGTAAAGTATACGATTGAGTAACATGTTTTGCGAATACGAAATTTAATCTTCTAAAACTAAAGGCGGAATAGGGAAAGGTAAGCTAAATATGGTAGTTGCCACGTCAGTAACAGTATGTAAGGATGTTAATGTGAGATGACTGTATTTGGAACTGGCTTTGACTCCAATACACCGCAACCGCAGTATGACTTAATAAATCGGAATGCAACAAAAGGTACGAAGCATGATAATAATCTTCGTAGATAAATCACAAAATGTTCTATGATTACTAATGATACATCTTATCTTCATCTAATAACGAATAACTCGTATTAAACTGTTTTGGAATGGGTTTCACATTATTCTTGATAACCTGGTTCCTGATTATGTCAAAACCAACACAAAAATAATTCTATTCTATTTCTAACTTACCTGCGGATCATCATCTGGTGCTATACTTCTCCTCTTCATTGCATACTCCTTGATAGCGTTACTATTCTCAGAATTCGTATCCACATTGAAGGTCTTCAGCCTTATCATAGGGCTGATTGGTCCAAGTGGATTGGAATACTTATTGTATGTCAAATACTTGTTGGGAGACGTGTTGAGGGAGGGGTGAGGGGACATGGAGGAATGGTTGGAAGCAACCTCAACTATGCTCTGGATGCTGGGTCTTTGGACACGTTTTTTGGGCTTCACGTACGTTCGTGAGTCAAACTTGTGCCTGTCGGGGAGTGCGACGTCATCTGTAACAAAAGAAAGTCGATTAAGAAACCTAATGGTGATATCGGAATGGATACGCTATAAAGTTCTGAACAATCTGGGAAATCCTTTGTGACTAATCTTTTCTGAATCACGTATGAATAATATACACTAATTGCTCATATGGGATATTAGTAAAATATCTGTAGTAAAATATAATAAATAACGATACTTCCTTAAATATAACGGAAAAATTTACGTGCATCTAATTAGACACGACAATTATTCATAAGAAATTCAACAAAAAATTAAGACATTTGAAGTGACCATAAACGGTATCAGCACATTAGCAGTTAACCTGAATGAGGCAAAATTAACAATTTGATTAATCCTCATAATATAGACCAGACGAAAGATAACTGAAACAAGAGGTCAACAACCTCATCAAATCGAGGCGCAAGTTTCGGGTATGACATAAATAGAAATAGTCCTCTCGTGAAATAACAATAGGTCACACATTCGCGTGCATCTGGTAGTGTCGGTCAAAAATATAACAGTGCATTAAGAAGCTCGCCAAAAGATTTTACTACGCGTGGGAACCATTCTTACAGCGTACTACTATTAAATATTATGAATTACATAATTTGCCAATTCTAAAGATATGATAAATACGAAAAAAAATTACGAAATCGACTAAGAAAATTTGATTCGAATAACAAATGTTAATTTTACAGTTTTCAGTCAAGAAAAATTAAAACAAATAATTTCGAAAGTGCATCTCTAAAAAACATAAGAAGCTGTACAGCTCGTAAACGAATCAAAGGCTGTTTCATAGTAAGACAAAGTGGCTTTATCCCTTAGATCCCACTTCCCAGATACGATAAAAAATAGTGTGCTATCTACTTAGTGTAGGCCAATAACCCTTAATGGAATGTAGAATCCTGGAGAGGTCCAAACAAGTTTTGCAACTCATGACACTAAGATGAAAGATGATTGCAAAAAATAACTAATCAATTCATGAAGTCTACTGTGAATAGAAATGGTATGCAATACTTTTTCGATTCATTTGTTGATAATGATACCAAATGAAATGTTATAAATGAATTCATATGTAATCTCAGACGCTAAATTGATAGATAATCACATTTTGCTTTAAGAATCACGGATACGGAAGTTGTTGATTCCATACCCGTAAACATCGAATTGGTCGACGCAGTGAATATAACTGTATCTAAAACATTTCAAAAGCGCACACCCAAAAAAACATAATTGGTTACACCGTTAAAATAGATCAAGAATCTGTCGTCGTAAGTTAGAGTCCAGACATTTATTGCGACAGCCGATTTTAAATTATTCTGATTAATATCCCACTCAAGACCACTTCGTTATCTACCAAGTAGTTTCGCATTGAAACGAGCGGGCAAAGGAAACCTAATATTTGTAATATAATAATTTGTCTGTGAAGGAAACCTTGCATGGCAACTCGAGTCAGTCTACCTACGCCCACTGGCCGTGTGAAAAGGGGAAAGCAAACGATTTCTGCCACTTGAGAATCCACTAGAGAAAGAAGGTTATTTGTGACAATTATAGTAACCATTAATTAAATAACTAACTAAATAACGTCAATTCTGTACATTGTTCAACTAAAGTTTTCTAATACCTCACGATATTATGTCACCAAGAATTAGCTTTTGTATGCTGTATTTAATCCGACGTTAATCAACGATAAGGTACTGGATTGGACGGCGAAAACGACTGGTAAACTTACAATTGATTAATATTTGAGAGTAGTAAAAATCTGATTTACTATCCCTAACAGGCCATCAAACATTAAGATTAATGTCCCATCTAATAAACGATACTTGTAGGATAGGTAGGTTGGATATATGATAAGTAATACTATCAGATATTACAATGCGGAAGTCAATTGTTGACATAAACATTGTTCATAATTATTGTTCTTCCATTCAATTTTGATCAGTTAGGTACCTAAAATTGTAAAAGATACTTAAAACCCTATCCAAAATGTACAGCGAATTGGTACAGACAAAAATCAAACTAGCAGACGACATAAAAACTGGAACACCGAGTCAAGCAACCAATCGCGTCCGGAATCCCTCATTATCAGTTGCCCATACAGAGACGGTGTCCACTGCCGATTGACCCAACAATGTACAGGTTTACCATTACCGAAAGTGAAAGCCGGTGTATGAGACTATGCTCAATGCTAATCGAAGCGCACCGGCACCGCCCCATGCATATGCAATGACATCATTCCAATAAACCAACCAATGGCATTAAATATTCAAAGCCGATCCAAATGTAATGAGGCAGACGTTGAGAGAATAGCTGAATAAGATATAGATAGCATTGACATTGAAAACTTAAGACTCGTATCGGATAGAAGAAATTGAGACGTCAGTCATATAGTAGGTTATGTTGCTTTAGCCAACTCGTCAGTCTAAAGTTTTAAGAAGGAACCATAGACATTTCGAAACATTTGAGTAAGGATTGGAAAGCTATTGGTACTTCAGTTCAAATGTCGAGATTTTCCCAAACAATCATGCTTATATGAAGCTTAGTAGCTTATAATCACAAAACGATTTCAAAAGAGACTAACAATTTAGTGATGAGTAATGAATTACAATTTTAATATAAGTCTGACTAGAGGCACTAATACAATAATATTTCGGTTAGATTAGTTTATTTTGTCGATGTCAAGACTAGTGTCCCTGAAACCTAAGCGCCAGATATATTACTATTAGCGGTCACATTGCGTGATCGTTTACAATTAGTGGATGTCACAGGGAACGACCACTTGCTAGAAGACCCAATGATAATATGGCTTCTTTACTCATGCCGATCTTTGTAATTGATTAATCGGTCTACGCCAACTTCGCGTACTTTATTTCAATCAAATGCTTAAGGCAATTGGTCGATACCACCCGACACAGTTAGACGTCGGCCCACTTCGAACATTGATTGAAAGATCCATTATGTTAAGACATCGACATTTACTGCGTTCAGATAATAGTATACAAATAAAATTAAAACTATAAATGACGCGGTTAGTAAAATATGTCTAGCTCTTTTCATATCAATTGTAAAGACAAAAGACTTTCATTATTAGTGAGTAAATCGCAATACATTATCAAATAACAATGGTAAGGCTTTCTATACATAAGCACATTAAGGTTCCTACTGATTAAGGAGTTAGATGCGGCTACTTCTAATTTAATCTGACAGTACAGATCAATTAATTATCTCAGATTTAGTTCTTTTTAACTCTCTTTTAAACAGAGAATCCGTTTGGTCGTCAAAAACCGACGACACAAGAAAATAAAATTGACGAACTCTCCAAACGACTGTCTGTGTAATAATGAAGCGATTATTTACACAAATGCATAAGGGTTTTAGTGTCAAAGAGTTGAATAAATAATACAGTATTCTCGTATGTCGTACAACTTGTTTCGTTAACATAACCAGTATTGAGCTGTGGCATGAGTCAGACAGTCTAAACATTGTCACAAGATAATCTCTAGAACAAACTAAAGACAACAAATAAACAACTCTAAAATCAGCTTTTATCTTCCTGTGCCAAAGGAAGGTTCGTTTCGAAAGAAAGTTTCGTCTTTTTCGTGAGAGTGATAATAGGGCTTTTTATTATGACATCTCCAACTCTAAAAAAATTTTGCAAACGGGTTTTTTGTTTTCAAATTAATTATTATTTATTTAAGGACTAAACAAATGTTATAGATAAGGACTAAACTGGTAAATGGAATGAAACTAGCACAAATTACGAATTCTCAAAAAGATAAAAAAGAGTTCTTTATATTTCTAAAATGTAAAAGCAAATCTGTAAGTAGATTTTTCTTTCTTTGCTTTTCAATACGAAAAAGGAGAGGTTTTAGGCCTTTATTGGAGTGCCCCATACTTAGAGAGAAAGGAAGTGAAATATCCGACCGTACAGCGGAGGTGAAAGATATTCCGAGAACATATTGAGAAACTATAATTTAACCGACTACTTCGTCTGCAATAAAATCCTTACTTGGGTGATAACAGGTTATTTTTTACTTAGTTTTTACAAGTATAAAAGCCTTAGAAAGTTTTCATGTGACAGACAGTTAAAACCCCTAAATATTAAATTGGCATCTAGTTGCAATAAAATAGGATTTAAAAACTGCAAAGACTTAGTTCCCAATCCAACACATAATTATTATTACTTGAATTCGCGAATCCTTTACTGGAATTGACACAAATCGAAAACATCGTTTTAGGCATTGGAAATTCTAGATGGAATACATTATCATAAATTTTCAGGGACTATCGAGACTTCTACTTATGTTTTTGTATTTTACCGGTCTCATATTGTTTCGTTTGACAGTTTGATAGGTAACGATATTAATGTGTGTCTTACCAATACCATTCATTAATATTCCCTACAGGCAGTATGAGAAACGTTTTATGTTTATCAAAGCCTAAGAATAAAATATACTAAGAATATTATGTGTTGTATGGAAAGCCGGAGGAAATTCGAGCTCTTAACGTTTTCGTTGCTATTTCTGACACAAGTTAAAATCTCGGATGTACAAGAGTTGGTACTTAAAACGTTCATCTACATCACTTCAGTGCAAATTTCTTTCTATGACCTACATTTCTAGACGTTTTATTTTTCGTGTCGGTAAATTTTAAGTCCGACTTTTATATGATATTTCAAGAAAATGTCTGAGGTCATATTACTGGAGTTAACTTTGAAAATAACATTGGGTTCGAACTGTACGAGAAATGTAACAAAAAGACAAGTTTTACAGTTTTTAGATTCTGGTAAGACATCGAACCTCGCAGTTCTTATCAAAACTTGGAATTGGAACAAGATTTTATTGAAAACCAAATAAGCGCGAGAAGTACCTAACAACTATAAATTATATACGAAATATAGCCAGTTAAAATCCCGAGAAGAAAGCACTGAACTAGAATATAACTGACTATTTAACACTGACCTCGAAATACCTAACAACATTCTACGATATGGCAAAACACGTACCATGCACGAAGTCAAAGAAAAAGCGATGCAAGCTCTTGTTACTTTGAGGGTGTGAAAGCTACAGCAATTACAGTAGAACGAAGCTTTGTGGCCGACTTTAGTACGAGTAAGGGGTGAAATTATAGAATCTATTTTTAAAAAAGGGCGGTTTTGTTCCAACCCAAGCCTTTTCTTTCAACATTATTGGAACAGCGAATGAGTACACAGAAAACTATTGTTCAATTGCTACTTGGCCATGCTGCTATATTATGCGTTCAGATAGCATTGAGCTTAAATGTTTTACTACTATAGGGAATCGTGAAATAGAATGATTAATTCCATAAAGAACTAGCCGATACACGCTTCAAAGTAACTATTTCAGCGAATACTCATCATCATGTTTGATTAGCGTAAGAGATGGATACAACAATAATGTTTACAAATACTCTTGTCGAAAAATGTATCGCATAACAATTCTGATTAACTAGTGATACAAACATTGAGACAGCACATACATTCAGTACGAATATACTCCAACTATGGATCAATCGTCAAGTAGAAACCAACCAAGTCAAATCCAACTTTCAGAATCGACAGTATGAATAAAAGAACTTATACAATTGTATATTCTAAAGACAAACAGCTGTCCTATAACGGGTATCGAACCTGAAACACTACAAGGAACTCAACTCGACATAGAAGCGACTTGTACTGAGACCGGTTAGGTGACAACGTTAACACAAATAATGTGGAACTAGTTTTTGCAATAATTACACTTTATTGATTGAATGCATAAATGCATGAGCTAGCCCCGGTTTGGCTAAGCGCAACACATGCAGTATTTACACTACTTGTCAACTTAGTGACACATTACATGAAAAGAAAATAGGGGCTTGTTAACTTTGAGGGCAGAAATGTCTTTAATGTCAGTAAAGAGTGAGATTCCTTTAGCATTTCTGACTTGATTTTGGAGAAACAGATTTAGGTACTGTAAAGCAAAAGAAACTGGCAACATTCATAGTTCTAACCAAATAAATATGTCAATGAAAACTTGAAATTCTCAAACACAAACTCCAAAGCACATCGAAATATGAAACACTGAGAGAATGTTAGTAACATAACATACAAAGTGTAGTAGTTTTTGTAGTTCGTTAAGAGAATTGACGTCACACACCGGATGAAGACAAACTGCGGAACTAGTTGGCAGAGGAAGAATCTAATATGGGAAAATGCTTGCACAACAGGTCGCATTTTCACGACGCTTCCTGTTCTGTGTACTGCTAACAACCTACGCGATGAACGACATGTAGGGCAATGTCAATCGTGCTATTGTATCACGAGATAGATACGATTGAAGACTGCTTCAAAGGAAGAAGAGCAATGGAAAAATCAATTTAGAAATAGTAAACACTTAAAAAAAGAACACAATCGCAGTTGAATTGACTACCTGAAAGTAACATTTGCTGACTGCCTTGATCAAACATCGTCGAAACAATGACGATAATAGGGCCCAAAGTGGAAGGGTGAGTATAAGCTTGCAATTAAAAAAAATAAGATTTTATTGTACTACACCCTACACTTAATTTATTTAAAGACTTCGTCACGCATTACGTCACTTATTTAATGCTTAACGACAAAATTATTGTCACACTTTTTTCGCACTTCATGTCATGAATTAAATTCTCCTTTCTTTCTTTGTAAATGGTAGCTCTTTTTTACGTCACGTTCGCTGCATTACAAAATATTAAAAATCATTATGAACATTAGAGCAGTTGAATTATTTTGTTACAATAGAACCAAATTATTACTATAGATACTTATGTTTATTTATTACATTGATAATAATGTTTAAACGACGTAATTTATTGACATCGATAAGGTCTCATAACTACCGTAAATTACGTGAACGAGCTGACTGAAACATTAACGACCATTTGAACTGATAAGAGCAATAAATAAATAATGACAATATGATCATTACATACAAATTGAATGAAAAATATTGTGTCATAGTTTAAAGAGCAGTCACAGAATCTTGGGTCTTAGGGGAATTTAAATACAATACAACTTATTTAATCGTGAAGCGACCACCCTTAAATGGAGTCGACATTGTCTATTTAGTGCCATAAATCATTAGGCTTTTTGAGCCTATTGTTTTACTTGTATGTTGTCTTTCCACTTCCTCAATTAGTTATCATAACAAATTTAAGTTAATTCATTAGATATCATTAATTGGTAATTTGAATCACTCACTAAATGCAACCCAACAAAGAGAAAAAATCTAAGTACCTACAACAAGTCACCATTAAAATTCTACAAAGTTAAACGGAATTTGTTTGTCGTATTGTCTAAAATTTACTCTGGTCAAACAAACAATAATATATTGTTTCACCACGCTTATGAATTCAGGCGTATGTTAAAAGCATTTCTGGCTAAAAATATATTATGTACGCAAACATATAGATAGAGGAATACCTATACTTAAGTAATTCTGATGAATGAATAGAAAGCTAAATGCACCTGATAAAGCATTCTACAGTAAACCAATAAAGTGACTATAAAGTTGGACATTTACGCTGACGTCATGATGTAACGACCGTCATAAAGAACTTCATTGATATCTCCCAAGAGTTTCAAAGTCAACGCGGAACTTGCACTATGTCCAATGCAGCCGAGTAACACAATACTATGGAAATATAGAACTCAGAAACACGAGCACAGCAGCGGGACAGTAATGGGTTACGATTATGATGATGATGATGTGATAAATTGGGTGGGTAGAGGTTAAAATTTGAGCCTATTTCCCTTCCACGATAGAGACGAATCTAATAAACATTTCAGAGGTTCAAATCCGAATACATAAATTATAGGAAACTAGACGATGCCCGCGGCTCCGCCCGCGGAAAAGTCGATAAACAAAATATTGATTTCGTCCCAAGTGAACCTATAATCGGGATAAAATGTATCCTATGTCCTATTCCTGGATGCAACCTATCTGTGTACCAAGTTTCAGCTTAATCCGTTCAACGGTTAGACCGTGAAGGAGGGACAAACATCCAAATATCCAAACATCTTTACAAACTTTCACATTTATAATATTAGTAGGAAGTAGGATTTTACCTATGTGCCTCTCGGATTCCTACCTAGACTTTAATACCGATAATAAGAGGAAATCAAAATATTAACACTTGAATATTATACAGCTCATATAAAAGCACACATATAATTCGCTATAGCCAATAGACTTGATTGGAAAATTGCGTCGGCGACATTGACCCGCTCCGTGACTTATCGGCGCGTGAGTTCGTAACGAGTATTCACTTTCAGGGGATAATATTAGTATCAGAGAAAATTTCTTAAGGTTAAAAATAAAAATATAAAAGTATTTATTTGTCATATAGTTACTAACTGTTGCGAACGGGTTAGAAAGCCGCCTCTGCCTCATGGCTTCGTAAGACCCTTACAAATAGTAAAGACCCTCAGATCAAAAAATGACTAAGTCTTCAGAACAAAAAAATTAAGTCATTTTTTTTTCTTTTTTTTTTAAGATTTGACGTAGGTATGTCACAGAGCACAGCCTGCCGAGCAATGTACCGGGAAATGCTATCATTTGATAAGTACATTATGTCTTTTCTAACTACTCTCATTTGTTTCCTAAGTTTCAGTCTATATATTTTTCGTCTGTCACAAAGACCTTGGCCCCAATTTTTTATTATACAAATAATTTATTTAATCAAAAATTTACTCCAACTTTTCAACATAGCTATTAAAGTGAAAAGAAAATAAAAGTAATTGAAGTAGTACGTACTGCTTCCAGTGAGAATTTTAATTTAATATTTTTTTCAGACTCGTACTGCTATGAGAAAAGGCGCAAAATATGCATTTCGCTTTATTCTGCAACGAACTGCACCTATTTTATGAATAAAGGACTAGATGAAAAGACTGTACTGACAAATTAAACTGGGTTAAAATATTCTACTCTGTGTAGTCCAGACTTAGTTTTCAGGACGGAATTAATTCTACATAATATCTATCATAGCCTGCGATTAAGAAATGGTTTTAGGATTGAGTTCTTGGAGAAATTATTTGTTTATAATATCAAGTCACTGTAACATAAAATTGAAATAATTTATAGGTTGCAAAGCAAGACAAAAAGTAAATAGGTAGGTAATTTAATATGAAGGGTTACAGTAGATTGTGACCATAATTATATTTAGGCTACCAAAATAATCTAACACAAAAGTTAGTAAATAAATACGAAATGGCGAACACAGACTCAGAACATAAAGAAAAGAGATTTTTTAATAGAAATAAAAACTAATTTAATTTATCAATTTACTATATAACATAGAGCGATATCTATTAAGTACGATAAAATTGATCCTTGATAGCGATGATCGATTGTAAATACGATAATGAAGAATGATATGATTGATAAGTAAATTAAAATAATTGCTTTATACGAGTAAATATCTAACTGTTTTCTTTATCTATCTATCTATAAAACAGTCATGCAGCACCTACATTATTCTCCACTATCCCCAATTTTTAGGACGAAAACTATAACGGACTTCGAAATATAAGTCAACATTTTCGTGGAAAAGGAAAGGCTTGAACCATTCAAAATAAGAATATGATCTCTTTGATATGTTGGCCAACAGATGCGACGATGATCATGACGTGGTGAACTTGACCGAGTGACCCTTATATCAGAATACTAAGTCCCAAAGGGTCCAACCGTAAAAACCTAAATGGGATGTCCTCCTTTAATAACCAAGTAACCATCAGCGAGTTGAAAAAGAAACGCAGAAAGGTTCATAAGACATTTAGAATATGAAAGTGGTTATGCTAGAAATGATGCGCTAATGCATCAATCACTACTTACTCAATCAAACTACTTAATAAAAAAAAGTACTTTAACCATGAAAGAGACGATATGGCGAAAGAGATTCCCCAACACATCTTTTAAATAAAATAATACTTGATTTAAAAAAATACATCAACTTAGTAAATAAAAGTTACTGAAAAGTATGAAATAAGTTACGGACCTACGATTTTATTTACAGTGAAATCGAGATTATTATAAACAGACATCAACATAAGTGTCTCGCGCGAATAGATGACTTTGATCTATTTATAAATTAATCTAGCTCACTGCATAAGTTCGTGACTTACAGATTCAAACAGATACCTATCTCACATCGGTAAATACAATCTTTGTCCGTAGTTTATGACGCGTGTCGATTGCCATTCAACCGAGATCCGATGGGACATCTTTGTTCCTGAATACTCGTATAGGAAATGGTTTATTGCACACAACGCGAGTTAATTGAACTGGCCCTGATCACGTATCGGAAGTATAGAACCACATCCTCTTAGGTATTCTTTCGACTTCAACGTACATAGATATTTATGCAGTGTTTCTTCATTTTCTGTTATACTTTTGATTTTTTTGTTAACAAAACGGCCAATGCACATATCTTGGTGAAAGTATAAAGTTTATTTTAGGGTGTGTAACGTAACTGTGTGTGTAGTATATAAATGTTTGATAGTAGAAACTGTAGTCTCATTTATGCAAAATTTTACATGAAAATGTGATCATAGATTCTCCTCGATACTGAAGGAGCAATAATGTGCAATCTCATAATCAATAAACTGTGATATTGATCAGTAGTAAGATAGATTAAAAACAATATAATTTATGGAAATATACTCAATACCTAGTGTACTTAACAAAGTCAAGTCTTTTCATGATGTATATCAGATCTTAATAAAATATAATATTAATGTTTGGTTTAAGGTGATTTACATACATATAAATTATGAAAGTACAACACAGGAGTATATGCACAATAGACGTCGGTAATACTGAAATAGTAATCTGCCATCACTTATCTTCAGGAAACAATAATCATTGCATTTATAAATCATAGCTCCTTAGTGCAATTAGGGTTCTTTTACTTGTTGACATTTTCCCATAGTAATCATTTACATCCATACTAATAATAAATTTAGTAAAACTTAACATTGTTATTTATGTTTACCTCATAAACTTTGTGTGTTGTGAGTCACTGTAATATACTGTAATTTTACATAGTGTTTTATTTCTCCGATGCCAACTGAACATGAACGCATAAGTGATCATGCTTTATGACTGTATATTACAAAAATCCAGTAAAATATTATGGTACTTACTTTTGAGTAGATTATCAAGTAGGGAGTAGAGATCCTTCTCCGATTGTAGGTATTCATCATCTTCATTGATGGGCCAATCACAAGAAAGATTGAACTCTATTATATCCACTTTCTGGCCCGAATCTTCAGGGATTTTGAACAACCTGAGAACACATTTTCATGTAAGGTCTCAATTTACAAAATTCATTTTAATATAGGTAACAAAGTAATTGCAGATTTAACTAAGAATAAGAATTTTAAAAAGTGTAAATACTTAGTTGCCAATATTGATAGAATTTGAAAATTAATATTATTTTTGTTTTAATACCTATTTAATAGATACTAAATGTAAAGTGGTTCAGAGTCAACAATTTTTTTTTTTTAAGTTGTAACCATTATCTTTTCTCTTCATAAAGCTAAAAACTTATTACCTACTTGTTAAGCCATCTTTGGGCTTTTTTATCACACTATGTGTTGTCTAAGACTTCCAAGACTTTATCCATCAAACCGAAGCTTGGTACGATTGTGCCATTTTACAGATCCCAAAGCCACCAAATCCCAAGGCCACCAAATTTACATTTATACAAAATACCAGCACAATCAAATATTGAGAAGTAGGTCAAATATAGGTTGCAAAATTAATTACAGACACCAAGACAGATAATATTAAATTTCAAATGGACTGTTTGCTTAGCAAATAACAATTAGGTAAATAAAAAAAACATATTAAAAAATTATGTCTATAAAAATTAATACATTTAAATGTAAATTTTTAGACATAAATAATAAAATGCCTTATTCTTGAATGTATAAATTTGCTTATTTACAACTGAATTGAAAGTAGACATTACGTCTATGATAAGTTAGAAACTTCGTGGGCGAGACTGACGCAAAACAACATCAAATGCTAGTGATTCATTAAACAGAAGTATTCTATGAAACTACATAATGAAAGGCTCTTGTTTAGAATAGGATCAGCGTAATAAATTTGAATTCTACCGGTTTATTTAACACAAAAAGTAAACAGGTGTGAACAGGGAAACTGATGGTGGCACGGTATACGAATTACCACCTAGCGAAGCAAACAGCATTATAAATTTATACATTTAAAACTATTAAATTAACGTAAATGGGGACTCACCAGGTCTGATCATCGGAAAAATCTATAGATTCCACGTCGATCAGATCAGAATCGATCATATCTTTGTTTATATTTTGATCAACTTGATTCATAATACCAGTAATGTCGAGACATTAATTTGGCACTTATCACAAATCACAAATAAATTTTACACAACAACTACATTAACCGTAAGAAAAACTGTAAATATAATAAAGAAAAACGTAATAAATAAGAACCAGCACGAATTGTCCCAGACAAGTTTAGTTTGGAATTTGACATATCACCATAAGTGCCAAAAGTGACGAAACAACGGTAAATTCCGTAGACTAAGACGTATTTTTTTATTTTTGTTTATGTTCACAGATATATAAAGTTTAATGTTTGTGTCGTATTTTGTTCACGGTTTTCATAGAATATAAAAATGTTGGTTGACGAGTTCCATAGTGAATTATATACTAAACATAAATTAATTAAATGTGCATTATGGATTTAAAGCAGTCTGTGGTAATATGCTTGTTATTTTTAATATTCTGTGTACTTTTGTCTATGTCAGTTGTCAACTGTCAAGTTTCTTTTTGTCTACAGGCACGTTGGGGACACGTTGTTTTCCCGTAATTTAAGTGTAAAACTGCAAAGATGTCGTCCCATCTTAACTGGATGATTATCCGAAACAACAACGCCTTCTTGGTGAAGAAGCGCAACATCAAGAAACCTTTCAGCAAGGAACCGAACAATGTGACTAACCTCAACTCTTTCAAGTTCAATGGTTTGATTCACAAGAAAGCCGTCAGCGTGGTTGAGATTCCCAACAGATCTGGTTTTACTGTTGTGTACAAGAAGGCGAAGGCGACAAACAAGCCCGCCAAGAACTTGGTAAGGCGTCAATTCAAAGCTGGAGCAAGAAGGTCTCTATTCAAAGTGAAGAAGCTGCTGAAAGCCAACCATTACCGCACAGACCTCTGCAAAGCCACGCTCCGCCGTGCCTCAGCCATCCTTCGGTCTCAGAGGCCTATCAAGGCGAAGAAACCCAAAGCAGCGGCCGCCAAAACTGAATAAACCTTGTATGTAAGCCATAATAAAATGTAAAAACAATTTCCAAATCTTTTATTTCTTTGCTTTATAAATTATCCCATTTTAAATATGATTTATAAAATATGGCAATTATCCAAGTAAGATCAAAAAAATATGAAATCTTACTTTTTACGATATATAGTATATATATATATACCTATTTGTTTTTTTTTTTATCAATTTTGAAAAAGCTGTAAATGAGCATACAGCAAAAATAATTCACTATAATATTCTACTTAATATAGAATTTACTCAAAGTAGAACTTATTGTTACTACTAAAAAATTAAGTTACAGCCAATGAGATGACCTAAAACTGACCTGTTGATTTTGTATATCATTGTTTAATACTTAAAAAGGAAAGGAATTGAAATTAATAAAAACAACACTTTTAAATATTCAAGTATATTGATAAACCATGATATCATAGGATATACATTTGGAATGTAAAATTATTTCAATATACTTACTTAATTTGATAAACTACATAAAGCAACATTGTCAAAATATTTTAGTCATAAATACATCTTCAAATGCATAATTTTATCAATTCTATTTTTTTTAATAATAAAATTCTTATAATGAAATGGACCAAATAAACCAAACAAATAGTTTTATGTTGCAATGTGTTGTCATTGCGGAATATTGTAATTTTTATAATATTAATAACCTAATGCTGACAATATTGCTCTTAATGTCCCAAAAGAACAAAAATGTGACATACTACAATATTTGGTTCAACGAACTTGCAATAGGTAAGCCTCATACATGATTTACATTACAAATATATAAACTTATAACAAATTGTGTGAGGTACATGTGTATTTTTAACATAGAGTATGTTTTCAAAGTGCTTCATTCACTACAAAGTATTATTATTAAATAGCAAATTGAATAATTTTTATTATACATTAAATATATTCCATTCTGGCAACAAATGGCTATTGAATTTTAAAAGAAACGAATCATGTGACTCGTAAGGTAAATTTCTGCTTGTCTGTATGTTACTATTAAGGTAAATATATCTACAACATAGCCATACAGTTAGGGTATGTAGGACAGTCATTAAACATGCTTCAAAACTGTTATTCACAGAACATCAGAATACATTTTATACTGTGTGTAATTGTGCAAATTGATTACATAATTGACTTAATGCTAGTGACAAAAAGTGGCAAAAGAACTCAATACCTACAAAAATATTTTAAATGTGAGATGTGCACAAATATACAATTATTATTGGTACAATTAAGTAAATTCGGAATTACATTATCTTATACAGTAACTGGAAAAGTTATATCCTATTTTAATGATATATTTATTTCATTACATTGTAATGGACAAAATGATGTGATCAAAACTCAAAGGTCTTAAGTAAATTTAGTAGGTTTTGGGTTTTCAAGACAATATACCCCTGCCCATTATGTTTATTTAGAGAGATTAAGAGGCAATATTAAGTGTTTCAAATACACGAACGATGCAAACTTCTATTCTTTTTATCACAGAAAATGGATTGAATTAAGTGTCATTGTAATAATTCTTCAATACAAATTTTAGTGATATTATGTAAGTTGATACTAAGTCACATTAAAGCAGTTATTATTTTTTAATTAATCTAATACCTACATAGTTTCTATTATACTTTTTTTAATATCCCAATGCAGAGCCATCTGTAACTCAAAAAATAAACTACTAAAGCAAGAACTATGATGCTTTTTTATGGTATCTGGTACTAAATCAAACAAGACTTTTATTTTAGTAGTTAGAGTAATAAAAAAAAATAGGCACAAAGACTATGGAGTCCATTTTATCTGTTAGAACCTGTGTCTTATATTTTCAATTCAGAAATACAGCTCATACAATGGAAAATTTGTCATATGCGTGTTTTTGACGAAGTGTCGTGAGTAACTTAACTAAGTGAGTGTGAGACTAGGATTAACTAAATAGTGATGTGACAATAGACATACAAAAGCTTCAGGTACAAAATACACAGTAGAGAAAATAAAAGGCACAAACATTTAACCTACCTACATAAAAGGCACAATACACCAAAATTCATATATTATACACATTACTAAATATTTACATCTACTTATATACACATAGTACGAAACACGAGGTGCAGTTAATGCTTTATTTTATTTTTGATGTGAGATTCCACATTACAGAATTTGGAAAAGTGTAAAATAAAAAAAAATGTAATCAGGGAATGTAAAGTAATTGCTAGCTTAAAAATAATATATTGAAATTTATTCTGTAAAATGTTGATGATTACATATTTTATTGAACCCAAATTCTATTGAGAATTTAATTGTATATTGCGAACTGATTGCGAAATGATAAGAATTTTTTACATTATGGAACCTCACCTGATACTTTAATAGTTTGACTTCTCATTTTATAATGAGCCCTCGTGCGCACACTTAAGGATCAAACCACATGATACGGCTTAGAATTTGTGATATTACATACCAAAGTTACCAGTATGCAAAATTCTAATACTCATTATGTATGTAACTCGCAAAATTTTTGGTTTTTCATGTGATTCGAACCTTAAATCTAACCTTAACTTAAACACTTCTAAGACAAGCTCATGACTTATTTCAACATTTATTTTTTAATAAATTTTTAGTTAATATACAATTCCGTTTATTTTCCAATTTATCTATCTATTTAGACACATATCCTACATAGGCACACATTTATTTATTTTACCTAATAACTTAACTTTTATGTGACCAAAGCAGATTTGAAGGCAGTGCGTAAGAATTTGATTTTATTGTCGGCTTCAAGCCTTTAGAATAAATAATGATAATGAATGTACTGAAAATGTAACCAAAGTACAGCATGAGGTACTGTTACATCTTATTAAAATTACGGAGAGATAAAAATTGAAAATCACACGGAAATCATAAACATTATTTTGGTTTCATTAAATAAACTAATTAAACATTTAATAAATTACTTAAATTTCCATTACCTTTTCTGTCACTGAACTTAAAGTTTATTTTTAGTAAGTTTCTTTTCCTTAGTTTTTTCAATAGATGTACAGGAAAAAGAGCATAGAGTTATTTGCATAAATTACCTATTGGATCATTTATTGATTTTACATGTTAATTATAAATTTATACGAAGATAATGGCATGTCATGATCAACAAAAAACGTAATCAATTGAGAAATGTAAATATTTTGAACTTAAAAAAAATCCTTTTGCCCTACAGCTGCACAATTTACGCGCTATGACAATTCGTTACGACTATTGAAAATATTAATAGATCTAATAATACTGACATTAATGACGTAACTAATTGCTAAGCCTACGGTATTTTAATAACTACTAAATAATTTGAACAAAATCATGACAGTTTGTTTTAAAATTATTTCTTTAATACAAAATTACCATTGCCTAAAATTTAATTTATTTTTGATATAACTCATTATATCATTTGAAATTAAACCTACTATTTTTAAATTGGCAAGAAAAAAGTAATTTTAGTTATTTCTAAAGTGTAGACCAAATATAACTTAAGCTAAAAAAAACGTATATAATTAAAATTAATTCACACACAAGGGATTTAAGTATACAATGACTAGGTATAAGTATTAAATATTAAACAATGACGATTTATTTCATTTATAAGTGACATTGGAATGTGATTGAAAGTAACTTAAACTAAAATATACAGACACACAGCCGAGACACAACATATATTTATTAAAGCAATATTTGAAATACATAATAATTATAATAATTATAATAATAAATGTACACATTTTATTTAATAACGATTTTTTTAAACGTTAATAAAACGAAACGTCCAGCAGAACAAGTAAAATCATTTGTTACACATAGTTTTATTTTTATAAATAAAAAAAAACCTTATTGGTTTGGAATGCGAAGTTAGATGACAATATATAACTTAATGAGATATATTATAATAACTTTATGTTATAACACGCATTTTGAGAAAATGAATAAATTTTCCTAACTACATTATTAATGTATTGGTTATAATGAACAATCAATTAAAAATTATTCCTTCGTTGTTGTCTTAATGGTTAATGAATTTTAAATTTTAACTTAACTTCAGTAAGTTCGTTTAATTTAAAATTATAATGAAAATAAAATCAGAACATAAAATTGTCTAATACGAGGAAATTGTGTGCGTTAATGATGACGTCATAAATAGTAAGTTATTCCTACATTTCAATTTAATTCATACTTGTTTTAATTAAAAAATATGTATAATACTGTTATTTGTTCCAAATTAAATTCATGGAAATACATTGAAAATTAGATATAAAATACGACAAAAACATCAACTTATATAAATACAACACAACCATTGTAAAATACTTTTTGTGAGTGTTCGTTTAAAACAAAAAAAAAGTGTTGTGCATGTATACCTAACATTAATTTGTGCGTCAAATTCAATAAATAACATTGTCATTTGTCATGATAATTATATCGGACTTTAAAAGGTATAATTTAATTTACTTTCAAAATAGAAAGTTATAATTCGATTCCGTTATCAATGCATAGTGTATAATTATAATAAATACATAAATCTAATGTAACGTCGTTTATAAGACTCCACGAGTTACGAATTACGACCTTATGTATATTTAGACATAGTGTAAATTAAGAAAAACACTGGTAAAACTGGGATTAGTATGCATAAATACATTTTGTGACGACATTTTAATTATATCTCATCATAGGATTGTTTAATGGTAATCTACCAGTAATACAATCAGGGCATCTCTCAATTGGGGGTTTTGATTTTAATCACATTTTCTTCAGTTATTTAGGTATTCATTATCAATTATTATTATTAGAAAAACTGTAAGAGTCGTGTGTTCAAACGTTACATTTTTTGTTACTCCATCAAATAAAGATTGTGATGGAAATGACAAACCTTTTCTGCTATGTCTCTTTCTCGCTTTGAAAGTCTATGAGAGATAGGAATAAATGGGTTACATCTCATAGCCCCAATCTTTAACCCATTGATAAATACTATCATTATAAGTTACGTAAAATTCATGACTGAAACTGCCTTTCCTACCTTACAATACCTGCTGATAGAATGATGTATTCAATTCACGAAATCAGTCTTAATCACAAATTCCTTTCATTGATACAAAGCTAGATATGCCAAAACCCCCATTGTAACATATCAACATCCTGATGTTCGCATTATAAATGTATGAACCAAAATAAAGACATTACCAATAGTTGAGACCGAATCTTGTAACACACAAAGTGGGTCCCTTCTTAATTGACTCTTATTAAGATATGACATACACTTTTCCCTAACAGTCATAATACTTGTATAGGGCCATTCATGTTCGTATTACTTAGTACCTTTAGGGGTCATTAAACTGGTTATTCTGAAGTAATTAAGCCTTCAAGTAAGCGGCTTGAGTCGAATTCACTCAACATTACTTCTTTTTGAGGAAAATATATTTTTTTTAATGTCAAACTGTCTACGTAATACTTGAATGACCCTCATGGACCCACCAGAAATCTTATTCACAAGCAAGTTTGCTATCAAACGAGCTTAGTGCAATACCGAACGCTTGCAATGCACATAAGGGATACCTGAAATCCATTGTGAATACATCTTCTGATATCCTCCCGAATTGCATCACCACATAATCTGGTTCCGAGTCATGTACAATTTGGAAATTCTTCACGCTGGCTTGTGTGACTCTTCCGTGAAAGTTGAGGACGTATGACTGTGTTTCATCGTTCCAAACTGGAGTTTTGTTGTGAAGTACTACGATATCGTCCAGGTTTTGTGACTTCCATCGTTCCAGCAATGTTTCACTGTCGTCCTGAGGAGCGATTGTCACTCTCTGTCTGTCAGGGGTCATGCCCGGGAGGATAACTGTCATTTTACGAGGCCCTTTAAAGCCCAAAACGTTGGTGTCCTAAAAACATACAATAATTCTTAACAATTTCTTAATCTATAGTATGCAAATATAAATGCGAAGTTATTTCTCTCTCCTAGCTCTACACTATTTCAAAAGTACCATAGACAACGCATAGATGTGCAGGAATATTTCTTCGTACAAAGAAGTCACCCTTATAGTCCTACTCGAGATTTTTTGACGACATCCACTGGCGTCAAAGGATGGTGGCACTGCTACCTCATTTGCTATTCTCATAACATAAAACAAATCAATATAATACTCACATATACCACCGCAGCTAATTCATGTCTAGTCCTAGCACGATCATGTTTCCTCCAAGCTTTGCCGTTGTCGTACACAGTGAAAGCCGTGCCAATCAAGTTAGACCTCAGTTTACCAGCAAAGCTCTCTGCCTGACGGGTCAACTCTGTTGGATCTGTCGATATCAGGTAGTTGGATGTCGCCGATTTCTTGCGTTTGCGACCTGCAAAACGTTAATTGATAATGGTAACTATTAAAATAATAATCATGTAATATTTGATAATTTTTGTTCATAAAAATATTCAAAGAAAAAAAAATAATAGTATAAAGGGTATTTTTTAAATCACCATAATACTTTGCATAGTATAAAAATTTTAAACTGCAAATAATTTTTTTAGAACTTTAAAACAGTCTTTCTAACTTAGATAAGCTTAAATTTTATCTATTATCAAAAGTTACAAAACAACCGATACCTTAGCTATTATTGACCAATTCAGAACGAAGCTATAGCTAAATAATTTTTTTTAAAACAACCACATATACACCACTAACCTGCTAGAAGAAACACTTTTTTCCCATAGTCCTTCTCTAAGTGTAGGAAGTAAGTTGGGAACAATCCTCGGTCCATACCCTTCCTATCACGAGCTATACGGCACTTATACAATGTTCCATGCTTGGCTGGAGTTACCACAAAAGTTTCCACTGCGCCTTCTACTGACCCTTCTATTTCTGTAGTCTGGAAATTGTATAACAAGAAAGTTGTGTCAATTAATTTTTTACGATAAAATACTAGAAATAAATTAACAAAAACTGTTTCATTGCTTGCTTGCAACTTAAGCAACTTCTTTATATTACAATTAAATTAGAAGTCATTTTCGTGTTGATCACTGTAACACTGAAGTTTCTTCAATCAGTTTATTTTAAGAAATTTTACCTTTGATATCTCAAATCTAAAATTTGGTATAAAGTAAACTACAATATTTTTT
>LGAG01000444.1:74741-85540 GCA_001278395.1 Lerema accius | reverse complement strand
GTAAAGTCAAAATGCTGTACAATGTACAATAAAAAAAAATTATATAATATTTGTGTTGAGATTTGAGGGTACATTGTCAAAATGGAAATATAGCGTTTAATACTTTTCAATAAATTCATTTGATTTCTTGATGTATTGTGCACTATGTGCTACATTATTTAAATAGTTTTTTTTTACTCGCCCTATAATGAGGATAATGTTTTATGTAAGGCAATTTGAAACTAGCACGCACAAACAGTAAACACGAATAATATCCTACAAAATGTCTCTTTGCAGGTACCAAAGAGTTTGAGTTCGAAACAGAAGGCATTAATGTACGCCTACGCCGAATTGGAGGAAGATACTCCCGGTCAAATACACGGTGTTTCCTACGACAGAGATGGTAAGACCCGATGAATTACACGCCATCTTAATCATTATTATTTTTCTCTTGGTACAGTGTTCCTATTTTTTTAACGGCTGACGCTAAATTTAAATGAAAAAAAAAAATTATAAAAAAAAATTTGCTTGATCGAAGTGAACAAATTGCTGTCTACGTTCTGATTTCAAAAATGATTAGAAACGTTTATGTTGCAGAAAAATCGAAAGGTAGTACAAAAGATAATAGTGACTCCCAAAAGATTCATCCCACGAATCGCGATTCGGATTCTAAAGACCGCGACGATAGATGGACGTTTATAGACAGTATGATAGACGCTTATAAAAGAAATGCAATGATTTTTACAGTAGGATTCGTAATGGCGGCCGTAGTTATTACTTCACTTATTTTAAATGATCCCATTGATAGAATGGGAGTCCAAGAGTATATGCGAGAAAGAGAGAGAGAGAGAGGTGATACTTTTGTTGAGCCAGAGCATACATTTGGCTATGAAAGGACTGTTGAAAGACGGAAAAAAGAAAATCCTGAATTGTATGAGGCGTAGAAATATTTTTGTCACTTAAGGACAGACTTAAATTAATTTCATTTATTTATAACGTTAGCTAAACATAATTACATATATTCTGTGAAAGATATATGTATGTAGTATTTTTACTTCAGACTGAAAGCCGTAGTGAATTAACTTTAAGTAACATTTTTTTTACTCTGTCCGAGTTATTTAAGTGTTGCCACAATCCAGTTGTAAGTAGGCATTTAAAATGGTGCTTTTGAAAGAGCACATAATTCGCACATACAAATTAGAATTTTCCGAGTTATCAAGTAGCAATAAATATTAAAGTTTGGTGGTTTGTATAAAATTTAACACTTGGGAATCTGATTTAAAAATAAATTCCAATATTGATAACTATATTTCTATAGTATTTATTCTTAAAGACATATTTTTGAACTGTATGTATTAAAGTCTGATATCAACTGGGCTTGTGAATGAGCGTCAGAGATACTACTTGGTAGTAAAAATGTATTAATGGAATGTAGTATGATGGTTATTAATGTAAATAGTCATTTTGTGAATATATGAAATGTTTAATTGACCGTTGTTTCATTTGATATCTTTTACCCTGTGATAACAGATACCCTATGACACCATCATGCTATGATCCAAAAAAAATTATGATTAATCTTATCCTAGGCCCGCACTAGACAGTCAGGTTGCGGCAGCTAAACGAACATTTTATTGTTATGGTTTTAAGATAGCAAACGAGCTGTCAGTGCCACCAACCCCTGCCGCCCATGGACATTGTAACAAACTTCGTGTAGGACTAAGCGAGGACTGTTAGTTGGTTATTAGGACCCGTTAGTAATAGATGTTAATGAGAATATTAGTTGTTAATTCGTTAGTGTGGGAACCACGGAAGTTAGTACTATTAGTGCAGGTTAGACCTGTTAGTAAATGTCAGTAGTCCAAACGAACTTGATGTATGGGAGCCACGAACTCCTCATATTTTGTCTGCCGCAGCTTGGCTGCCTAGTGCGCGTCTAAACTTAGTACCATTATAATGAATTTTTATTCGCCTGCGTTAGAAGGTTTTTAAGTGTATGTATGTCTATTTTATTAATGTTGGTCCTAAAATCCTACTAACATGTAGATGTAGAGTGTTGACAGGATTTAGCTGAATGGTATAAAGTCCAATGACCTCTATTAGTGAACGTTAACTAGTTTTCAATATATGTGTGGTATGGAACTCTTTATTACCTTATTTACTTTAATACAAAACTCATTAACGGCCATGCCAATTTTAATTCTTAACCTTAATAGCAAAAGTTGTCCGATGTTTGTAGGCGCAATATTGAAGGACAGGAGTAGGTACCTGATGTGGTAACCTAAGGGACCAGCCAAACTAAAAAAGATAAAATCTGTTCGATAAAATATATCAATAAATAACAATATAAATGTCTGTTGTGTTGTTAGATTTCTAACCAGTTGAATGGTTTGAACAAAATCGTGTTGGCCATGAATAGGTACTTTAATCAGTTTACGATTTATTTATAAAGAATGATTTAACGTTAATCTCAATTAAACATTCTGGAATGACAGTAGATTTTAAAACGTTTAAAAATATAGCATTACAATACACGTTTGGTTAAAAATATTTGTAGATCTGTGTTGTCTTTTTTAATCAAACTTATTGGACAAATATCTTTTATAGGTGAAAGTATGTAACGAAAAACAATAAATATGTGAGTCAAATCAAATTATAGTAGTTGATGAGTATTCGCGTCATCAGTAATTAGTAAATTTCCATACATAATTATCATATATTTGTAGGCACATATTTTTGTAGGCATTAGTGTAGAATTAATAAATTAAAGTTAAGTTATTTAGCTAGTTACTATTTGAGTACAATTGGATCATAAGTAGGTATTTAATTTTATGCAATTTTGTGTAATTTAAGTAGATACTTGATGAATTGATGATTTCCTTAAATCAATTGAATTTCATCATTACTTATAAGTTTAAACCATATTACAATTATGGAAGAGGACTTCACGAAAGTCTAAAGTGAGTGTAATGGCATTTAAAATAGACAAATTATGACCTCTTAAGGCTGTTGATTATAAGCAATTTAAGTTTTGTTTATTTACTTAAACATTAAATTGATCAAATTTAATGCGTATGAAACTTATAAGCAACATTCTGACAGTTCCCCTATTATTGTATCTAGTGTTGCCATGTGTAAAAATGATGCGGTGAATACTTGTCAGGCTATCTTTGTCATTTGCTACATAAAAAAAAATATGTGAAACTCTCCTTAAATATATATACTATAAATTATATGCGTTATTTTTAAAATAAATATTGTTATTTTATCGACGAAAATCAAACAATTGCAGGTAAAAAAGTGTCAATATCGGAGCCACATGAAATGGTGGACGCCGTGAAAGAAGCCTTAAAAGAAAAGAAAAGCTTACAGGGAACCTCTGAAACGCGCGAAGATGACATATTGAAGGAATCCAAACGGAGCAAGGGCTAAGACTAGTCTCAAAAATTTAGCTAATTCAGACTTAACGACTTTGTATTAAGGTTGACTTTGCAAGTCGCGGTAGAGGATATTCCAGTTAAGATTGAACACGGATGCTATGAAATATTTCATTTGCTCTTGTAAAATACATTCTAGTATTATCGACTTTATCATTACCGAATAAATTTTATTTTGTTTTGCACGTAAATGTTTGTATCAAAGGGTCATTTTTATTTAATACTGTCAATGTAATTAATCCCTAAGATTTTGTTGTGTTAAATTAAAATACTGTTACTGTGATAAAAGCAAAGGAATCTATGCCAATGTTTGAAACGATCATTACCTACTATAAATGTTTCAGCTATTAGACATAATTACATTCTGTTAGGGTATTCTTTTATGTTGAAATTGTATGTCCCAATACATAATATATCGACCGCTGTATATAGCCCGTTGACTAGTTTGTAGGAATGGCAAATAAATATAGTAAAATTTAAACTTGTTTTTATTTTTATTAAAAAACCCAAAATGTATATTATAACATTATAAGTAATTTATTTAGTAAGAGGTCCTATAAAATCGTGAACACAGCTGTAATTTAGGTATTTAAAAATGCATTTGAATGGGATATTTTAATGAAATGGAGGTAGGAATATATTATGACTAGTTAGGAATAGTTACATAAGTAAAAAACTAAAGTACCTTTAAGTCGCTTTTGCATACATTTTTAGCTAAATTTCGCTCACATCATAAGAGGAGATTCTTAGGTCCATACTATAGCTTAAAAGTAAAATAGTTGCAAACGTTATTATTTTTTTCTATCTCTAGACGAATGTCAAATTTTCCCGCTATCATTGTTAGGACAATCTTCGCATTTCTCAGTGTTGAATAAACGATAGGAGTCGGTTAAACCGGTGATTGCGGCGCTACTGTGCCGTTTGAGTGTTGCCAGCGCGCAAGCCAACAGACACATGGCGCCCTCTACGTAGATGCCGTATAGAATACGCACGTAGCTTTCAACCTGGAATACAAAAAAAAAACTTAGACGCTTTATAGAATACCTACGTGCAATTCATTTCTTCTTACTGATTTGATTTTTAGCATTGGTACTTAATTGAAGAAAGAATATCGAAATTATGAGCTTGCCAAAAATAGCTGTTTTAATAAAGCGTGTTATGTATTTCTTCGTAAATTTTGCAATAACAATAATAAATATAGTTGATCATCGTAATTCTTTTATGCAATTATTTATTAGTGGTCCAAAAAATTTACTCAAAGCCTCTTGATTTCTACTCACTCGTTCTAACCCTCCAGTAGTGGTGAACTCTAGCGGGAACATGACAGAGTCCAATGCTGTCCTTCCTCTCGACACTCCAAACGCGACGACACCCAGCACGTAATACAACGTCGTCGCTAACGGCAGACAGCGGCCGAAAAATATCACGTTGACTATTCTCTTGTGGAATAAAAAATAAGCCATCAATTTTTGTTTATTTTTCATAATTTTACATTGTCATAGCCTCACAGTATGATTGCCTAGGTTGTGGATGACATGGTCAACATACAAGACAACCTATCATATTGAAACTGAACAAAATGCTGCCTTGTCGGGAATCGAATTTAGAAGCTTTTAAACAGCAGTCCCGCATGGTAATCAGTCAAGGCATAAGCATTCAACGTGTTAGTTTTCTTAGATTTAATTCTTGTACTTTGCGAGAACAAGACTTAGGTATGCAACTATTTTAAAATGCAATGTTCAAAAACTTACACGTAGCCCTTTTCGCGGTTTCCACTCATTAGACATTTTCAGGAACTCTGAATCTCTGCTGTGGCTGGGAGTTTCTGTTGACAAATAATAGTTTTAAAAGCATTTTTATTTTAAGGGAGTCTGGGGAAATTTTCAATTGGTACCTATAGCTTTTATACCTGTGTTTTCCAAAGAAGATTTCGTTTTAGTCGGCTTGTCATCGAGTTTTGTTTTTAAATTCTTCAAGTATTCGTCTACGTTGACTACAACGCACGTGCTTGCGTTCACCACTGAAATTAAATAGTTTCAAAATTATTTAAACATTGTCATTACCTATTATGTCCCATAGCTGGCCCAATGGGAGTGTTCGGTTAAGCACCACAATTTGAAGTTAAAGCCATTAAATACGACATTGGGCAATTAATTGCACATATCTTCAAGTAAGATGCTTAGGTTTCCTCATGATATTTTCTTCAACGAATCAAGTACTAACAAATTTTTAAGTTTTAAGGTTAAGTAGGTACTAGGCTAAAATTAAAATTTAATATAACACAACTTAATAATATAACCATAAGTATGTACTTACTTAAATATATGTGAGTGGGTACTGCTAGTATTGCGTAGACCAAGGCAGACGTTCTGCCCCAAATAGTATAGGGCACTGGGGCACCAAAACCTAAAACCAATTAAAGTTAGTGTTAAAATAACATAAATAAAGATTTTGTGCTCCGGTGTGTCGATTCTTACGTATGTTAGTACGTTTACATATCACTATTTAGGGTAGTTTAAGTATTAAGTAAGTACGGTATTTAGTGTAAGTTTAAGTATTAAGTAAGTAGTTAGTGTGTAGTAGTTATAAGTAAGTATTTAGTAACGCAATTGTGGGTAAAGGGGGGGTCTTGTTAAATGTTATGTTGCGTTACATAGATGGGAGGACGTGTCGGACTATGCGTTACGTAACATTGTTTTTTTATAACAAAAAAGGGAGGAATACAATTCTTCTTACTCGGCAAAATGGCAACATGTTTTAGATAATAAAGGTCATTTGTGTGTTACGTAACGCTTAGGGAGGAGGAAGCTGGGGGGTAGGGGGTTGTTACAGAAAATTGGGTTGCGTAAATCTTTAACGCTCTATTACAAACATAACCAAGAGCTAACCAAGGGCCGTCATAACATAAACGGCAAACAGGAAGGTGCCAGGAAGGTCCCAAAGCTGTCCCGGATTGAGCCTGGCGCCTTGTCCCACAGCAATCATCGTGAGTCTTCTTTCTTCTTCTATTCGTTTCTCTATCGCATGCTTCCATTTCGGAGAAAGGGGTGTGATCTGTAATAGAATGAGACTGTTTTAAAAAATCTGCTAATTATCCTAGAATAGACTGTGTTTACAAAATTTACTAAGTAGTATCCACTCGCCATGTAGCTAATATAGGATATATTACTAGTTGCTTAATTAGTTGTTAACGTGTGAAGCCCGATGTAAGTATGTGATAATTTTTCATTAAAATTCATTATAGTGTAGCTCTTATTAATGGAATATTTTTCAGATTAAGCCCAACGGTTAATTAGCAGGGAACACTGAACAAAAAATACCTACAATTAAAAGCTTAATAAATGTATTTTCAAACGTTCCCGTAACAATAAATACTTAATTGGTCTTAGTCATGTTTTTGGAAGAAAAAAAAAACAAATAGCTATGTGGATGGTATTATTAAGAAATTAAAGTCGCGTTAAGAAAAATGTTATTTTCTGTGAAAACTTGTAAGTAAGATTGAAAGTTAAAATTAGAGTTAAAAAATTATAAATAAAAAATCCTTCGAGCCGGATTTGAACCAGCGACCTATGGATATCAATACATGACCGACTACAGTCCACCGCTCTACCAACTGAGCTATCGAAGGTACGTACTTATGAGTCGAAAATGTAACTTATATATAATATGAAGTTGAAATTTGAAAGTACCTACCTCTTAAATGTACCTAATTTTGTATAAAGGAACCTTTGAACCTACTATAGTAGGTAGGTAGGAAATCTTATAAGATTTCCTAAAACCAGTAGAATGCTACGTTATTAAGGTTGAATTTTTTTTTCAATTGCATCCGTGCGTAGCAGGCCTGCTCAATAGTAGGTAAGGTACCTACCAAACAATTAATTTTTTTCTTTATGTAAGATCAATTTTGCTAAATCGAACTGTAAGGACAGAAAGTACTTAGATGTTACTTTAATAAATAAATTCTAATCTTCTATCCAGCTAAACTGTTTCGATCTTTTATAAAACATTTAACTAAAAAGTTTTTAATTTAAGTTTACATCGTTTTATTTAGGTAGAAAAACGTTTACACCATAAATCTCTCGGAAGACAAAGTATATTGCAAACCGCAATGCTGCGCGAGCTTGATTAAGGACTAGGGTTGTGCAACAGTGACGTTATCTTTAATTAAATAAATAACGCACTAAATATTACGTAAACATATTTACATGACCGTCCAAGTATAATCTCGCTGCTTATTTTTTTTTTGTTGAAATTTTTTCCAATATTTACCTACATACGTTTATAGCGTCATGTAGGTATCTAAATAAATTATTATTTTTTAAACAATATAACTAAATTCCTACTTTAAACTTTATTATTCCTACTCAGTGATTACTTATACATACATAATACAATCGCTTTTCTTTCTATGTATACTATGTTTCTATTATTTAATCTTAGGGTGTACCTACCTATAATAAATTAAATAATCAAATAATTACTGCCGTATTTCTTCAGTGAAAATGTTTTTTTTTAAAACTTCAGAAAAAAATTAAGGATAGAATAAAAGATAAATCAGTGAAAGAATAATCCATTTATACAAGAAAGGAGTAGGTATCTAACTAATTTGACTGCGGGGTCAAATGAGATAAAGAAGACGTGCGTCGACCCCAAATGATAAGGGAAAAGGAAGGAATGATGATAATGCAGATTTCTGTTGAAAGAGAACTTTCTAACTGAGAATGAAAGCCATTTCCGCCTTCCTTTTATAAACCCTATGCCGCACTGGACGTTACTCTTGTTAGCTACATATCCATAAAAAGGAACACTACTATTCACTGTCAAATTGTTGGAAACATTGTTAAAAAGCCGGTTAGGCCCGAAACGGACTTGCGTTGATAACAATTTTATTCGTTATTATGCATTAGGCATATCAGATAAATAAAGTTATTGTATTTAATTATATTATTTGATATTTTTACATGTTTTGATTCTTAAGAAGTATCAGAGATGGTGCGGAGTGTTAAACGTGCGATCTTTTAAACATTGGGTATTGATAAAATGTAATAAGGTCAATCTGATGAGCCTTTTCATTTTGATGTAGGCATTTAAAGTGGTTATAGTAGAGCCCGTAGTTTGCACGTTTGTAATGGCCCAGCTATAGTAAGAAATTCGTGTATTAAAGTGGTGCATTAGATCATTATTCTTTTAATTTTTAATCAAATTCAAAAAGGAGGAGGTTCTAAATTGGCCGTATGTATGTTGTTTTTTTGTGTTACCTAGATGATCTTTTTATAATATATCTTTTATTGTTTACATGAGTTTTCGCCACTACAACCATTGAGCTACCAAAATATCGAAAAGCTAGCGTAATTATGTCAATGCGAGCGTTCAGTAAATAAAAGGCATTAAATCAGAGCAATTCAAGTAAGTAATTACCTCTGTTTTCACATGGGAGCTCAATGTACGAACATGAGTCATGACCAGTCACTTGGAATTGTTTAATGGCTGCAATTAGCTTCGAAACGACCACGGCTGGACGAGGCCATCAGTTAACTGTGTCTTGCTCGTGACAGTTTTGGGTTATTTTGTAATCCGAAAACAGTTTGAGAGGACTCAGACCAAAAGAATAATTTTATTTTTTAGCCGAGGACAAAATGAGGCTTAATGGTAATGTTTTTATGACAAATAATCCGTAAGGACATGATATTGTGTTTCAAAATTAGCGTGTTTTGTCACTTGTATCCAAACATGACATGTTTGGTTAATTAACTTGTTCAAACAGCTCATTATAACACGTATGACAACAACATGACAAAATGTTGGAAGCAATAATCACGTGTGAACAGTGTTGCAACGAATTTAATACGCACATGAGAACATGGCTTTACATTTTCATACAAAAATTGCGCCAATCTAGGCTGCTACGTCATTATGTCTTGTTGCTAACTTCATTGTCGCACGTGTGGATAAACGCTTTTTTGCGCATGAATTAAAAATGCAATTACACGAATGTGTCATCCGTCGGCTTTACGAAAAAAGCAAAACTGGTTGAATATGTTGAAAATTTTTCGCCGTGTTTATGAAAGGATTAAGTTTTACTTTTTTACTTTTGTTGTTTACAAATTCGCGTCCTTATTTGGAACGCGAAAGTTTGCCGCTATTTTTTGCATATTTTTAAGCTGGGAATATACTGGGATTTTATTTTCGTTGCGTGATTCAAACATCCAATGGATGTTGATTTCTCCAATAAAGTGTTGTATTTTTATGACGTCAAACGAATTTACAATATACGTTAATTGAACTAGGCAGAATAAATTGTGCATTTGTAGATACCAATACAATTTCCAAAAACCTTTTCATGTTAAAAACGAGCCCTGTACAGAATAATTAATATTTCAGATATTTTGATTTACTACATTGAATGATCCAATTCTGTATTTATTAGGCACAAGATATTTTTATCTAGGTTGTAGGTAAGCCTGATTTCCCGGCCTAATTACCATTTCGGTTGCTTCGATTCTTTGTGATTGAATTTCTATTACATTACTTTTTTATTTTTCTCTCTCTGTCTTAGTGCCTGAAAAGTATAAACGTAACAATGTTTATTTTTGTTTTCTTGCTCTATTCTTACGTTCTCCCAAAATTGACTGGCTGACAATAAGAGGCATTTTTAAACTCTTTTTTCCTTATTTAAAAAGCGAAACAAAGTTGCAAAAATATAAATAGTTTTTCACCCATATTCTATTGTGTATCCTAAGCTTTACATTAACCGTAACCCGTGCGATGGTCTAAAAGGACCGCAATATCTTTTTTGTTGAACATTTCACGAGGGTACAATTCAACTTTGTTTGTTGATGTACTACGGGTTTGTTGTTGACCTCAATCTAATTCCAGTGTAATATACACATGATTAAAATATTTTACATACCTCTTTTATGCGTTGTGGCTTATATGACTACCATATAATTATGGTTCTTGCTTAAAATGCATACATCATCTCAGGTCATGTTCTTTTATGAAAGACTATATTTACATGGGTTTTATAATAAATATTTTCTCGTGTAATTTGAGAATCGAGTATGATGCAGGAGGTAATAATAATTATATAAAATAAAATCATAATTATAAATAAATACGATATACCTAGTCTATTTGTTTTTAGTTTTCTGTACAAACAAGACTCATCAATATTTTGAATCTATTCCAAACGTGTTTAGAAGCTTCAGCTGTAGGGGGCATTATGTAAACTACTCGTATATGAAAACTAAAACTAGGCGCGCAGTATGCAGTCAGGATGCTACAGCCGAAATATTTGAGGAATTCGTACCCTCCCATACGTCATATATTATATTCGTCTGGTTGCCGCAACCTGGCTTTCTAGTGCGCACCTAAAGCAACGAT
>LGAG01000444.1:56159-67425 GCA_001278395.1 Lerema accius | reverse complement strand
AGGCTACTTTTTTTTACTTTCGTTTCGGCGTAGGTTTCCCGAAGCGAAGCGAGGGCGGGTCCACTAGTTTAAGCAATAAAAAATACACTACCACTACAGATACAGACTATTACCTATACAGACACGTGTTATACGAATCAAACGGGTCTATAACCTATTAATCAACATCAAGTTATAGTCAAACAATCACAGAACGGGATTAAGCATAACAGCACGACTAAAATGTAAAGGATATTCAAACTTCCCTCGACTTGTAACTCAGTAAATCATTCCTTAAACATTGTGGTCTATCGCTACAGGTATTCGAGTAACGCTCTTTCAGAGACGACCTTTCTGAATAACTGCATAATAGTTAAGCCGTGCCGTGACAAGCCAGGAAATTCCTCCATTCCTGCGGCAGGAAATGGAGTACGCGGCAGTGGTTTATTTGCTCGGTATGCAGGCCTTTATATTTTCGAGATAGTTCCAGGATTCTGGTATTCTAACGACTGAACTGCCTTCGTAGCTTCTGTTTTTAGAATTACAAAGTCCGACGATCATCGGTATTATTACCCGAGTAGATTATAAGGAGGATAGGAGAAAAGGCTTGACAGGTTGGAACCTGTGAAACATGTTAAAACATGTGAGGTGTGATTTAATTCGACTTAATTGGGGGAGTGACATCGGGAGTATTTTTTTATGGAAATTTTCGTGTCATAAAAGAAGCTCCCAATAAAAGATTGAGAGTTATAACTGATTGGTTTATGAAGAATTTTCAGTAAAATAAAGAATATTGCAGAAGAAAAATACTTTAACTTGAACCTGGAATTAATATAAGACTTAATAAAGTGTCAAACTTTGATTAAAACGATTTGTAAATCGGACCCAATAGTCTATTTGGGAAGGCCTTGCCCGAAATTTTGCAAATCTTGCTCAAAAGGGAAATAAATAAAGTCATGATTTACTGGAAGGTCTTGTGAAGAATTTATCGTTTCTTATTCAGAAGCCTTAACCTTAAAAGTCTAAGTACCTAACTTCTATTAATCTTATTAGGATTTAACGTTTCAGAAAATCGTATAGTTAAAAGTCGAACTTCAAAGCAACACAACATTTTATCATTAGAGCTTATCGTGTCAATTGAAGAGCATTCATTATTACAACGAAAAAGAATCTGATTGCAAAAAATTCTGAAGCAAAAACCATATAGCCGACGTCTCTTATACAATGAATACAAATCCCATGGCAACTCACGTTGTAAATCATCATGACGTTTAGGCGGTACAACGTGCCGAAGAAATAGACATACATACATACTGGCGAACAACATTAGCCTCCTTCTGGCGCAGACGGGTAATTACTAAAACCAGGAAATTCAAGTTTATGAACTATATGAATACTAAAAGAGTCAGCAATGCGTTGCTCCTGTAAAAACACTTAAATTATTGCAAATCAGACTCGCAAAAATACAACGTTTAAAGTGCTTTTTAATACATCCTTATAGCAGATAGGTTTATGCAAAAAATATAAAACAAAAGCCATCATGCAAATTGCGTTATGAAATCTGTGTTAAGGAACTAAACAAAACCGAATATTCTAGTTTGAATACAAGCTGTTGCAGATGAGCACAATATAGGAGCATATTGGTATTGAAATAGTAAAGTAGATGCTCATTACGTATGATTACATAACTTAATAAAGTTTGAAATTATGTTTTTTGAGTGAAAATTATAGGATAGGTACCTACCTTCCGTTCGAAAAATGATGATTTAAAGGAGGAAGAATGAATTACAATTCCCTTGGCCGGAAATAAAGCTAAGTTTAAATAACTTATTTTTTAGACAAAAACTTTTATTATGTATTCGGGTTTTATGAGTATCTATTTATAATTTAGGTACATGTTAACTTTTAGTAATTAAAAGGCAGACTTAAAATATTTTAAAACCTTTGCAAAAACTAATAAAGTGGACCTTCGTAAATGCTACGGAATCGAGACCTAAAATTCTTGCTAATTTGTTCGAAAACTGGGGAAATGAACCTTATGTTAATGAACATAGCGTAGCATGTGCTTGTGTTATAGAGTACGAATTTAGAGTGGTCCATTGACTTTATCATGACAAGAAAGGCGGATTAAAGGTCTAAAAGCGTCCTTTTAGCGATCAAGTTTTTTTCCACGTGTGGCACTATAAGTGTACCTATATGACGTATAAATAGTCTTTACAGTTTCATATTTAAATAGTTAAGTAAGGTTATGCAGTATATCGAAAAGATAAAACAATTTATGGTAAAAGAACGAGCGGTCACAGTGTAATGCGCTATTTGTTCGCAGGAAAATAACATAACGAACAACGATTTGCTAAAGGATTTTACTACGCGTCCGCACTGTTTAACAAGAAGGCTCGATTGACCGATTGTGTAAGTTTGTTAGGCTATGGCATAAGTAAGGTCGCCTCTGGTGAATATTCAGATTTCAATCCACGGCCGCGCAAATTGGCGGGAAACATATTTTCCTTACGTCCTCCCTGAGGCAATGGTATGAATAAAATGAACGCAAATTTCACGCATGAAATTTAATAACCTACTGAGCGTGGGTACCTCGGTATATGGTTTACATTTTGAAATTATTAGGAACACCGTGTTTAATATTGATGATATTTTTGGGATGTTACGGTTACATATGCGCCTTAAAGGTTCAATTAGCGGTGAGTTTAGTGGGTACGCATTTTTACCCAATTGCGTAAAAAGGCGAAATATTTTCAAACATGCGTCAGCATTTCAGCATTAGTTTTTTTTCATACATGACTCATGTAAGTAGGTAGCTACCCAGGCAAACAAATATAGATAATAATACCAAAAATAACAATAGCTAAACCATCCGTGAATCGTACCAGGCGCACTATAGAAAACAAAACATAATTCAGAAATTGCTGCTCAGATTTATATAATGTATGTGACTTTTAACATGGATTTTTGCTTAGGATACTTGTCATCCCGAAAAAGGGATTCATTCCCGCGAGATAACAGATAAAAGTTTGTAAGGAGCTTCTGTGAATATGACATAATTCAGCGCGGAAGTAAAAGGGTGAGCCCAGATAAGACCACTAACACAGGTTCTTCAAAATATGCTTTGTAAATTTTGGGAATATTGAATGAAATCATAAACATAAACATAACATAAATCATAAACATTACCGGAAAAATGTGAATAACATGAAAATGTGTGATTCGTGTTACAAGTTTTACGTAAAACTGTGTGCTAAATAGGACAAATAAAAACAATGACCTGTAAAAGTGGCCATGTCATACCCCGGTGGCTTCTTCGATCATCGATTGTTGATTTTAGAGGGCACGTTAAGCCGTTAGATAACAGTCGTTGAGCCTTGTCGGAGACCCTTAGGCTGGCATAAAAATTTCCACTGACGAGTATGTTCTAGGTCTACTTAGTTATGAGGAGAGATACTTGCTCAGAAGTAAGGGGCAGCCAAAGATAACTAATAACAAGATTCCAAAAACAAAATATAGCAATAATGCCTTTAGATCAAACAAATTATCTAAACGTGAAACAGAACATTTTTGTTGCGTCACGGCCATTCTCATAAAAAATATTATTATGACGTCAGAATAAATTAAGGATATTTATTAAAATGAAGTGTTTTGTGAAAGGTCAATTAGCACGTAATAACAATAACTCCTTAATTGAGCGGGCCTATATTAAGGGAAAATGTTCCAAGAATTATGAGAACTTGAGGGAGACCTGCTTAATCGACTTTCCAATTTATTAGCAATTGTAAAATATTTGGACTTAAGTGAAAGAAAACTTTATTGCCTTAAAAATAAGACTGGTAATAAATTTGAACGGAATTGGTTTTAATGGAAATCGTAATCCATTTCACAATTAATGTTCCCTTTGGATGAATCTGACTAATTTTATTAGGATTTGCCGAAAAAGGCTGGATTATAAAGGGAATTTAAATTTTCTTTTGACATGGAAATAGCGTAAAATAGGGAATGCCTGTGAGTTCTCATTTAAGTATTTTATATTTTCAGATATTGTTAAATTAATAACTAATCTTATTATAATGATATCATTGTTTTTTTTTTACATATTTTATTATGTAATTTATGTCGATAAATTTTGACGTTCGTTTAGTGAGCTAATTAGTTCCCGAGGTGAAATAAATAATTGAATTTGTTTTATTTCGTGGATACGCCAAAAAATTTACTAACGAGCCATTATGATGGTAAGTCAAGAAATTAATTCAACTAGGTATATATGTATATATATATATATACAGGGTAAATTTTAATTAGCGCATCACCTTTTGCAGGCAGCTTCTCCACATCAATCCTAACGACATTTATTCTACGACTTTTCACATAGCTCAATAAATAACCAAAAATAACAAAAAACAAATAAATTTTGATCCCTCTGTTATTTTACACTCTGTATTTTGTAAGAAGTGCCTAAAATGACAACTCCCGCCAACGCAAGGTGCGTGGCATACCTATGCGCAGAGTAATGCTAGTTCAGAAGCAACACATTAATTTTGTATGGGAAAACTTAAATTTTAAAATCTATTAATTTCAAAAAGTCGTAGAACAAATGTCGTTGGGATTGACGTGGAGAAGCTGCTTGCAAAAGGTGATGCGCTAATAAAAAATAACCCTGTATATATAACCTATATATATACATACATATATATATATATATATATATATATGTATATAACATTGTGTTAAACGATAAAAAAAAATCTTTCGATACAGGGGCATACCGTTTTACGACTATGTGTTTGTGATTAAGAGTGATATCGTGCGAGTTTCGCTTTAAATGAAATAATAATTAGCATAAACAATAACATATAAAACTACGTAAACTTTAATCATGTCAAAACTTCTGTCTTAAGAATGTGCCCAAAGTTGAACCGTATAATCCCTTTATGTTATTCGGAAACTTATATCTCGAAATATTGAAAAATCCAAAACCTAAGTTCCAGTATTAAGGCTTGTCGTTGGTAATAATCGTAAAAGCTATCCTAAAAGCCTACCTAACAACTGCCTATGTAGCAAAAAGGCATGTCCCAAGTTACAGACAAATTTTCTCCATTACCGGACAGAATTAGTCCCCAGACTACCCAATAACTACATAATAAAGTTAACAAATCTTGTACGTTAGTTCACTACAGGGAATAAATAACTTGTAACGTTTGTAACGTAATTAACTCGTTAACGAAGCGCTTATAGTTCTGCAGCTTATAACAATAAATAATTAACAAGGTTAAGCAACTGCGGGTGCGGTCAGTTAGTGAATGGGTTACCGCAAATGGAACATAATCTTAAGCATTTCCTTGATTCTTTAGGCAAGTTAAGGGATTCATCGAGTTTTCTACCATTAGATGACAGTTATTAAGCCATGTCGAAGGTCTTCGGGTAGCAACAACTGGATTGGCCACTGTCTCCTCCACCTATCAGTACTGAAGCACTCAGCGTAGTGAAGTATGGTTTACGCCTTTTCAGTTATAAGAATGTCCTTCATTAGGTACCCAGTTTTGTTCAAAGTTGGTGGACGATGTTAACATATGAGGCATCACTAGTACGTTACTGACTAAAATAAACTACTCAGCGTGAGAAATATATCACTAACTTGTCTTAACTCCGTAGCAAGGTCGATGACTAGTTGGTTTTGTTCTTTATTAAATTCCTTTTCCACTTTTTCTTCTTGTGGACCTGGAAACATATAAGTTGTTGGACTGGCAACTATACCATTGTGGTTTTTATATTCCATATTCTCTAACAGACAAATTCAAATAAAAATGTTCAATAACACTATTATCACTTGCTTCGATAAAGAGTAAAATCCTATGGAAACATACACATCTAAGAGCTTCTTTCTACGAAGTTCTCAAAGTTTTTGAATAAATCTTCCATCGACCGTGAAACGATTCGAGCCCGGCATTGGAATGTGTTGTGGGTTGTGATGAGTGATTAAAGTATTTAAAATATTGGAATTTTTAGACGCACCTTCAAAGGACTGTATGATGAACACGCCGATGATGGTCCAGAGAATGAGGAATGTCGTTAGACCCAGTTGGCAAACAGCGCATCTGATGATCACAGAGTAGATTGGCTCACCAGTTACCTTCGGTGCTGGATACACCCTCAGCCATGTGTCCGGCATCTGAAAAAAATATAACCTTGCTATTAACATATTTCAGGCCCTTGACATTCTAAATGGCGCAATGGTTACTCGCGCCGTTCAATGGGTCCTGGATTTAATTCCTATGGAGGTGAAAATTTGAAAGATGAGTTTATGTTTTTGTTCTCGGTTTGTTTGTATGTCCCTTGTTTGTTTATATTCTCCACGGGACTCATAATAGAGGATATTCTAGTGTGGGGTACTCATAATACAGGATATTTTAGTTTTCTCCACTTCCAATTTTATCACAATCGGTCTTAGCGACCTGGCGTAAAAGGTAAAAGCCAGACAAAGATAATTCAGATTTATAAAATTTTTCAGCTTATAAATTATTTGATGTAGTGTAACAGTTATATATTCTCATGATCTTCATTTTGAATTTCATAACCTAAATACTATGAACTGAATTGTAATGATATACATCCGTTGGTATTTCCCAACGGTAACATCCCAGAAAACAGCGTATTTCGCTAATTCAGGCATCATCATATATCACGTACGTACGAGATATGATTCACTTCTTATCAGAACACTTGCAAAGTTTGTGTTTTTTATATTCTGTGTTGATTCGTCAGTCTATAATAGGAGAAAAAGGAAAGTAGGTATTTTAAATTTATTATTTTTGAGTCTTATTATAAACATAATCCATGGAACTGGATCGAAATCTTAACGTGAATATAATGTTAATGCCATTAGGTTGGTAATACTTTAAGTATGTGAGATTCATGATTTCATACATTCATTATTGTATTTATTGTTTGATAATATGAAATAATGGGTAGTATTAATAAGAAATTATGGATGAAAAAAGTGACATACGGAATTAGCGGGTAGCAGTTAGAAATGACGATGTGAGCCGATGGGCGAGAGAATGTGTATTAATAGAAATTAAGGAAAATACTGGTAGTATAGGTATGTAAATGGATGTTTGTAGGTATAAAAGGTACCTGACAAATAAATACAATGTCATAATGGATAAGATGGTCTTTTTAGAAGTATATAGCACAACTCTTACGAATTATCAAAATATACGAATAATCACCTATGAAAATATAAGCTTAGCTAAGGCTAAAGTATTGTTTACTCACCTGGTAAAACCTTTAACACCTGGTAAATTTTATATTTGTTAAAATAATACCAATGTAGCAAAGTTAAATTCTGTGATACTTTAGAATTTCGCCGTTTGTAATAAACTGTATATGAAAACTGTTTCTTAGGTTTCTTTATCATTAAAACAGTTCTTATCATGCGCAAATATTATGCTACCGAAATACGTAACCTTAAATTTTAGAACATGTGTGGAAAACTTGATAACAATATTTACCTTATGAAGTATAATTTTTTTCTTGGATCCACCCATTACTCTTGTTTTAGTTCTTAATGGATTGTCTTCTATTTTTCCTAGATTAACAACGTTTAAACTTTTATTTCTTGTGCCTACATATTTGTTTATTTCACTGCGCGTAGATTTAGTTTTATAGTCCGGTATATTCCTATCTAAAGGGACTTTCCGTAACACAAAATCTTGACTTGTATCAAGTTGAATCTCACTATCACATGCACCAGGTAACACTATATTATATTCTTTACTTATTTTTCTTTTAATATTAATCACGTTACTTTTATCATTCTTAGCTAACACTGTTTTGACGTCGATATCATCGCCTAATAGTTTTAATGTACTGTCAAAGGAAACTGATCTGTTATCTTTACTCCGTTCACCAATTTTAGTTTTGCGATACAAAGGTTTCACAAAATTAATATTTCGTTTAAATTTATCTTGGATCGATTCTTTTTTCATTTTGAAGCGTTCAGGTGTAAATCTGAGAAGTGACTGTTTCCAAAACCTTACACCATAGCGTGTTGGGAGTCAGAAATTATCAAGTTCCGGTACAGAATTCAACGGAAGTGCTTACTCATCAAAGCATCAAACTTAAAACGAAAATAGGTTAAGACTCTGAGAAAGTACTGAACTTTTATTCAGTTCGTTAATTTGAAGTTCTTTCGTGTAGACAAAGTCTTTAAGTGAGCGTTTAAGTTAAGCGTTTTCCGGGTAATTGTTCGACTGCATTTTATTGGAGGAACTAAAGGAAGAACAGTTACTTAATGAACCTTTTCATTGTTGAATGGCGCTGATCGGTAACTTTCTTTAAAAGTTCTTAAAAGTTTGACAAAATTCTTCTCTTCTATTAAGGTCGGCCGTAGAATTAGAAATGATGTGATGTAAATTAAAATTCAAGTGTAGATATTATATAAAAAAATGCTATGTGCTAGAGAGAAAACTGTGATCAAAGCTTATAATTAATATTCTATATTAAATAAATATTTAAAGTCCACTTTCTATACAACTTAGCACTGACGTGAAACATAACGGTTGATATCGAATCTTTCATTTACATGATATTCTAGCACTCAAATCCTAATTGGAAATTTATCAAGTCAAAGTGACTAAATAGTAAATGTTAAATAGTAAAGTAGTATTTAAAGTTCACGAATGAAACTGTCAGTACAATAATTACGTGGCTAGTTAGTGCCTTCAAATCCAGCTATACATACAATATAATCATAGCTTTCATGCCCAATGAAATCATAATTAAGCTTCAACGCTGGTGCTAATTGCAAGCGGTCGATCGAATTGAGCAATTCGAGCTATTGATTGACTTCCATGACTTGCGGTCGAAGATGGATGGATGACAAGTTGTTAATAATGTTAATGTTCATAATAATTTATGAAACTATAATCCATTATATCTACTATACGATTTTTTTTTACTTAGTGTCCTTTTTATCCGATTCGTTAAGAGTTATCCTTTTCTTCGACACACTCTACAGGGCAAACGACTTGACAGATTTCATATAAAGTGTCCTTTGGTTCCTTTCTATTATAGAAGTGTCTTAGTCTATATATATTTAATAGCCTCTCATCCGTCTAAAATCAACATTTTAGCCATTTGGTTTTTGTGTTAAATGAATCCATAGTCGATGCTGAACTTATTATATGGATGATTAATTCCAAAATTACCAAAATTTTACTTCCAAATATTTCTATCGTTATAACCTGATACATCAATTTCTGTTGTAACAGACTTAATAGAGTTCGGTTATACAGTATTCCTCGTAAAAGCTTTCCACTATGGCTCTAGTTTACGTCAATGGTATGCAATAAGGTTGGACGTAAATTCGTTTGCTTTGCATCGGGAACCACTTCATGTTTGCGGCTATCTGGTGCCTTCAGAGCTGTCGAGAATAAAATGAATACGTATTTCAGCTGACTGCGCATGAAAGAGGGTAATGGTTTTTGAATTTATGTATGTGTAATGTGTATATGTTCTATTCTTTGACACGCTCTTTAGTCAAAACGGCGTGACGGATTTGAATAAGTCAGGTAGATATCACGTAATTCTGCTTCTGTTTTCCCTGATTTTTGTCAAATCAAAGCTATGGCCGAAAATTCTTCTGAAATTACTTGTTTCGGCCAAAACCATAACCGGAACCTGACTATTTTTGATATACAAACCGGTGACGTTATTAATTCCAAATAAGTGAAGTTCTCGTTCAAGTTAATTACAAGTAACGTCCACAGTACCGTTAGCTTCGGCGATAAAAGTAGCGAACTTTAAATTGAGTTCATGTGGTCTGTCGCTCAAAGCCGGCGCTAAAATTACAATCCAATGTTTTAACGTGTTTTGGTTGTAGTTAAAAACGATTTAAAAAGTGGGCTTCTTGCCTTCTATTTGGTTTGAAACGCGCTAAGAGAGAGAGACTTTGGCTATAATTTGGTTCGGTTTTTGTCTATTGTTAAATAAGTAACAATTATAAGAAAAATCCCATGCTTAATTTGCTTCAAGGGCTGGTAGCGCCGTTAAAAAAATAGCCCATGTTACTCTTACAATGAAAATAAATCCAATAACACCTCTCATCTTGAAATCCGGCAAGCCATTTGGGCTGTAGAATTTGCCAAGGAGATGGAGATGTATGTATGTAGAAAAACATAAGCTGGAAAAAAATATACTCTTTTTGGCGCACAGGCATTAATGTACAGACATTAGGTCGTTGCTATTAAAGACTTAATAACAACAAAGACAAAAACAAAAAATAAAGCAGTAAAGAAGTTTAAAGAAAAAAACAAAAACGCAAAGAATCTAACGAAGCACACAGAAGGACAACAAAACAAGAAAAAAATCAGGCACGATATAATTTATCTACAACTGCCTAGCTTGATAAAGTTTAAATTGAGTTTGTGTGATCTGTTTGAAACCAGTCCTCGTAATAGAGAAGCCATCAAACCACATCTCAGGACACAGCTGAATAATTCGCCAGATCTGCAATTCCTGCCGACATCCGACAATTGTCTCTCAATTATTCAAGTGGACTGCCATCTTAATCTACGTAGTTACCTACTTACTACCTACTTAATCTACGTAGTTAGCTTCTCTTTATATAAGTTTACTAGAATAAATATTAGTGAGAACAGAAACTAATACTGAATGTAGTATTTTTTTTACCGCTGTGTCCTTTAAATTTGGTACAGTCAACGGCAAAAGTAGATGATCAAAATCAGACATTCAATACTAATGATCGTAATTTGTGTCAAAATAGTGTAGCGGTGAAGTGTTTCTAAAGTACGAGATTGTTAAGTGTACCAAATATTAGCTAATAGTACTTCCGCTCAATATCGATGATCATTCATCTGTCATCAAACTGTCTAAACTTATTTAGCGTCAGAACTAAGAAACGCAAAATTGTTTCTATAGTAAAGCAAGGCTATTTTTGCCGATGTCGATGTTTAATGTTGTCAATTTTGATGGCGTCAAATTATTTCCCGACGTCCCCGTGTCGGCAACGTTATACTGGGTTGACTTTAAACAAATGAATGTCAAGTACACCAGTACACCAAAATTGTTGATAGATAATACTGGTGCCATAATGGACTAATTGACAGTATGTAAAATAAATACATTTAAGTTAAGAAGTAATTTTCTTTATCGTCTGTGATGCACGCCATTAAGTACCTATATAAATTGCGCATTAAATAAAAACATAATTTTTAAGAAATATTTTATTAAATAAACCAAGAAAATAATAGATTATAAA
>LGAG01000444.1:43029-55289 GCA_001278395.1 Lerema accius | reverse complement strand
TACCTACTCATTAGGCTGTCATTAGGTCATGGCGATCAAGTAAATAAACTGTTAATTTATTAAGATATGAGTCATCAATCCTATTCTCTTATTCCAAACGAGGAGTCTAAATTCTACTAAAATTTAATTTCTTTTTATTTTTAGTATTTTTTTGTAATTATTATACCGGCCATAGTAACACAATCTCTTGATGGAGTCCTTTGATAGATAAACTTTCGAATAGGAAAGGCTTAATAGGGTTCCGTTAAAACCATTTGGATACAGAACCCTAAAAAGGTGCTAACCTACAATGTGTACAATAGTTGCTACATGGAAGAGGGCTCAGAAATTGAGGAAACATTGATTTTCTAGTTGCGCACAACGCCACCAGGGTGCGCGGCGGCGCGCGCATTAAACGTCAAACTGTTATGCCCGGAAAAATAAACTAATTCATGTTTCTAACAATTTTATCAACATTATCGCTATAAAACTAAATTACCAACAGTGCAAATTCAATAACTTTATTTATCGTGTGATTATATTTAGCATTGATGTGGAAATAATTGACAATTCAGAGTGCTCACAACAAAACCGGGAATATAGGTTACCGTGTTATATTGTGATTTGTTTGTGTTGATTTTCAAAATATTATTGACTCCACAACAATTAAAATGTGCTCGTATAGTGCAAAAGATGTATAAACCGCACCTCTTTAATTTTCGGAGAGGTTATAAAATTTATGTCAAGTCAATCGTGATTGTTTCTGTGGTAATTCATGCAAATAATTTAGATAAATTTACTAACCGTGAGGATCTTCCAGCTAGAATTTAGTCACGAAGTTATTTTTGGAATACCAATCTTGTAACTATAACATATACAGAGCACTGAAACGAGGCCAAGTGCGCTCTGAATATAGGTGAGTTTGACGTCATGCTATTAAAAAAACTGTTGCGGAGATTGGAAACCGGTAAGCGGGTAAAGAGTAGAATCTGCAACTAAACTACCAAGTTACCTACATGTGAATGATGAAAGAGGTTTCTTTTAAAAATAGAAACGATGAGCTTTAAACATGAGATGCCTGCGAATCTTTGGGGCATACACTTACAGATTGACTCGAAGGCACTCCACTTTAACCCTTATGATTGCATTTGTTCTTATACTTATCGCTATAGTTCATTTATATCATGCCAAGCGCAAGCACCATCTACAAGCGGCACAAACGATAGGTGATTATGAATACCGACCGGGTTCATTCCTTAGGGGAAAACAACCCAACGAGAATAGAACCTACTGTGCATTTAACTATGGCTTACCTGACAAACTTAAATGGGAGACTACCCCAATTCTATCGTCACCAGAAATGGGTAGGAAAAGCCCGTTTAGGGTCATATACAATGCTATACAAGGAACGGCGTACATGAATTATAGCAAGTATGACGCAGTTACGTATGCCACGCAAGCTACCCCAGAATTTATTTATCATATAAGTGAGATTGCCAGATATTGGGACGGTCCAATTAGTCTCGCTGTCTTTGTCCCCGGGTATGATCTAGACATCACAATGCAGATAATGAAACATTTATGTAAATGTTACCCAAGAATGTCGAGCGTCTCACTTCATTTGTTTTATCCTAAACGGCATCCACCGAAGATTAGAAGCCCTGAACAATTAGCTGTTACCACAGATATTCCGACCACGACTGCTAATATAACAACACAGGAAATGTTACGAAGAAAGTTAGAAAATTATAGAAACTTGGATAATAGGACAAGAGCAAAGTACATTCAATGGGTGCGTAAACGAAAAGTTGAAAGAATGATGATGCGACTACCCAAGACTCCAGCGTCGGCACCGATATTGCAGTTCGAAGATTGTTCAGGCCTGGAAAATTTTGACATCCCTACATTTAAGCAACAAACAAATATGATATATCCAATAAATGTCGGCAGAAATGTAGCTCGAAATGCGTCGAGGACAAATTATTTCATTGTGTCTGACATCGAAATGGTCCCGAGCGACGGATTAGCTCCCAAATTTCTTAGAATGGTGAGAAAACTTATGGGCGATAAGAAAAGAGACGAGGGCTGTATATTCGCTAAGACGGTCTTTGTCGTTCCACTGTTTGAAGTCGAGAGAGGCGAAGAGATCCCTCGTGACAAAGACACGTAAGTTGATAAATAGGCTTTTTGTGGTAAATCCGTACAAAGAACGTATGTCTATACACTCTCTATGTTTAGTTGTAGGTAGACGATGTAAAACATCACGTACTTTCTTACGTAAATGTGGACTTTCTTTAGCTACTTAATGAGCTGTTGTGCTTTGTAATTTGCGGTGTAGAGAATTATTATATTCTTTTATAAAATACTATCATGCTATAGTTTAGGATTTAAGAGTTCCAAATTACAAAAATTGAACCAACGTTTCGTCTCTCTTATTATGCTTATTAGACGTCTGTCCCAGATGTTCATAGGCGGTAGGAGATGGTGTTACTACAAGCTCGTTTGCTACTCGTATTCTCAATACATAAAAATAATTGAAATACGAAAACAATATTGTTCCTCCCATTCAATGCATTCAAGTTCCATTAAAGACAATAGCACTCACCTTTGATGGCTGAGGAAGTACGACCATTAACAGTCTCTGAATTTGCTCACTTTAGACCTTAAATTTCAATTGGTCTCTTTAAACTTGACGTTTTAAATTTATATTTTTTTAGATAACTTACGAAATATTAATGTTCATTAAGAGCTTGGTCAATAAGTTAAAGTTATACGTATTCTATAAGTGTGTGATTTTGTCAGGAAAGCTCTTTGACTACGGGACTTTGTAGAATGTCTCACTAAAGTTTCCAATTATAACTTCCATTCAGTGTCTTCTATTAAATTTCCTACTTTAGAGATTGCTTTTTAATTTTATAGAACGAAGTGTTCATCCGGTAGATTTGTTAATCCGTTGTTATTTTTCTATTTCATTCCTTTTAGACAAATATTTCCTGTCGTTCATTCTTACTCATATTTTTAGTTGGCTTCAAAATCTTTCAAAGAAACAAGTATCTGAGGGATTACTCTCATATTGGTTTAAAAGCCATCATCCCCTACTCATAATAAATTCGACCAAACGAATGATACGGCGTAAGATACTAATACTAATAATAAAAATGTTTTGTTAACATTTAACTATGCTTCTAGAGGTCGTAATAGCTTCTATCAAGTTTTATGATGTTTGTTTCTTTATTTGTCAATATAACCATTGATCGTCCCATTATCGTCTTATTACCCTTTTCGCTATAACCCTGTAACGAGCGAACCATGAGCGAATTGTCCTAATAAAACACTTGAATTGTTTACAAATAACCCCACAGTCAGCTGTAAAATTTCACCGAGAACCTTGAATTTTATCGTCAATTTTACGGCTGGTCGTCTTTTGGCTCTTATTTTCGATAGGTACTATCTTTGAATTTTATTAACTACCGCCAATGTCAAATTTACGATGTTTAGTTCGGGTGCAGGCATATAAAAAAGTGTAGGGTATAAGTTTGTCATGTGAAAAAAATTCAAGGGTACAATATGATTTTTATAACATTCAAATTAGGTACATGATTTAAATATAGAATAATTCTGTACCTACTATTGTATAGGTCCTTTACCTTTGATACATTTTTTTATCAGGCGTTTTGTTTTTTGTATGTTTTGAAAATTAATACAACGATGTTTGACACTGTGTTTAAAAAGTTTACTTATTACATTGCTTATTGTACACCAGGTTAGTTCGTATGGTTGCTGCAAATCGCGCGGCGTACTTCCACCAAAAGATTTGCTCCCACTGCCAGAGGTTTCCAGGTCTCCAAACCTGGTTGCTTCGACCCTCACCACAGGTTGTTGAGGTATGTATATCCTGTATGTATACGTTATACATATACGTATATCTATATGTTGTTAAACAGTACAAAAACCGTTCTTCAAAGTATATTCTTAGTCCAATAAGCTGTTACAAGCTACTTTGCGTTCGCCGGCGAAGTTTATAAAAGTTAAATAAATATACTCCTGGGCATTAAATTCGAACCACCTTACATTTGTTAGTCATTTACGCTAACATTTTTTTCTATATCACGCACATGAATATTTCCGGAACCATTCAGAGACACCTGAAACGAATCACCCTGCACTTTTATGTTTCCATGTCTGATAAAAAAAGAATATAATAGAATAGGTCAGAAAAAGAGGTTGAGTCGATGCTGTTGTCCGGAAGTGTAATTTTGGGCCATTATACGCGAAATAGAATAATTAGGGTAGAAACCGGTGACTCGATTTTATGTCCAGAAGTGTACTACGGGTATATTACATAAGCCCCGCCGTCCAGAGCGAAAAGCTCAACACGCATTAACTGCAACTGAAAAGCGTATAATTGGGAAAGTGCTCGGGCTTGCAGTGCACTCTCAATAATTAGTTACAAATTAGTCCCTGGCGTGGATATGAGGTAGGGGCTAGTAGGGGGTTGTAGAGGGTTCTAGAGGGATGTAAGAGAGGGATGCCGGGGTGGCATAAATTTATTAAGGCCTCGGCTGTCAGCCGCAGCGAAGATTGAACAACCTGTCACTTCTGAACTAGATTGAAGTGGCATCCGGTTAGCCGACAATCTATTGGATTACTGAAAGTGGAATGAATTGAAATGGTTCAGGTCATTGATTTTCAACTACTGGTATTGAGAGTATTGTTTACTATTTTATCCGACTTCGGATAATACACCCTTGTTTTGTGCCCAAATAACTACTAAACCACATCACGCCTTTCGCTTTGAACTTTGTATAAAAACCTATTTCCACTTTTTGGCTTAAGTTACCTACAAATCATTAACGCTTCAACAGCGTACGAACTTGCCTCAACAATTGCGGCCTGAAACAGTCTAGAACATGTAAAAGGCTAAAGTTAAATGCACTAATGACTTGGTTAATTTTACTCTCGGTGCTGAGTTACATCATTGCAATTTTACTCTAGTTGGGTCAGAGAGCATTTCCGTAACATTATGTTTATTGCTATTAGGAACACCGTTCTTACCATTTTTACTCCGAGTATAAAATAATGGGAGCGTTGGAATGAACTTGTTGCACTATTTTTTTTTTTTTACTTTTTGCGAATTATACAGGACGTTTTTAGAACACTAACAACCATTTTTAAACTTTTAAAATTGCAACTACAATTTTATATGTAATCTTCAAAGTAAAAAACCGTTAAACAAATATGGGGAAGGGATATTAGGACTAGATTAGAAGACTTTTTCCGTCTTATACTATGTATTAAAATTTTTATTCTATTCGTCTATTATATTAACTAACGAAGTAGGTCCTGTATAAAGTGCGCTTTAAGGGTTGCCATGAACAAAATTGCCATCCCTGGACGAAAAATTCGGAAACTCAGACATTTGGGCAATATTGTTATTTTTTTCGTTATTACTTAAGAAACTTCTAATTTCATAATTTCTTCTGGGTTTTATTTTAACTTTTGTATGTTTTTTTAGTTTTAATTTTTCCCCGGATGCTTTTGAAAACTACGATCAATAATACGTTGGCAGCCCTAGGCGCATTCAATGCCGTGATTTCTCTGTCGGTCGACACATTTCTATTTATGAAATTGATCGTTTCGGGGGTTTATCGTTTATCAAAGATAAGTCAATAAGGAAATAAATGGGCCGTTATCCGCAGAAGAGATAGATAGGTTATAAGAACTGTCCATTATGTGGTCAGCTAGCTAGTGTCGATCATATGTGGTCGATCTAGAAGAAACTGGGGGTGGGTTTGGGAATAAGGATACTAGATTTGAATCGATCTTTTTGAGAATTGATAAAATACTATGTTTGATTATTTCATCGATTCGTGTGATATAAATACGATCGTGACTTAATTGAATCTGATTCTTATAAAAGCAGATGAAAAGATCGTATGACAATATAATTGGGATCTCCTATAATTATAAAAAAAATATGAATTTTATACATCGATAGCATTTTATAGATCTTAAAAATACCAATTTACGTGAACAGGCAAGAAGCCTGTTAAGATCAGGGATCGATTTAGTAGGCTACGTTTCATTATGATAAAAAAAATTGATTCAATTCAAAAGATTGGCTATCCCTATTTGGCAGGCACTTCATTTTATTTTATTTTCAGCCGATGCTGATCAGTAAGCGTGAGTACCCTTACCATCGATGGGAGCCACTCTACTTCGGGACACAGAAGGAGCCCTGGTACAGCGAAATCCTCTCCTGGGAAGGAAAGCAGGATAAAATGACACAGGTAGTTATATACTCGTATAATATTATATTTTTGTACTAATATATAAAATATATTCTTGGCCGGCAGCGTGTTGGTGATGCCCCTGGTGTTGCTAATGTCTATGGGCGGCGGTGATCACTTACCATCAGATGACCCGGCTGCTCGTTTGCCTATCTACAACATAAAAAAAATATTTCTATTGTTTTTCTCTTCATTGTGAGGTGTCATAGGCTGTATATTTTTTCCTTCCCTTCCCCCCTTAATTTTTAGCAGTCGTTTTTTTAAATAATGATTTCTTATTTTATAAGTTAAACGTTCAGTTTAAAATGATAAGTATTATAGCTTTGATACACGAGTAAACAAAAATTGTAAGAGTGTGTAGTTATATCCACAAAAACAAACACAGTTTTTTTTAAAGAATTACTAAAAAAGTTGTAGAATTTATCTACTCAACTGTAAATAATATTACTAAAGTTACAATAATGTATCTATATTATTAAATGAGTAATGATAGCTAGCTCTCCTCTCCTCAGTTACGTATTAATTAAAACAAATATTGGTTGAAATACAATTTAACATCAGCTTTATTGTCTAGATGTTAGAGTTGTGTTTACAAGAGTACGACCTGATGATCCTAGACGGAGGTTTCTTATGCCATGCTGCTGCAAGACGCTCTGGTAAACGGAAAGTTAAGAGGAACCTCGAAAGATCGTATAGATTTAGATATGCAGCGGTTATTATGTCATTAATATTAAAATATTATAACGAAACTGACTTATTAGAGGTGCCAGAAAGAAAGATGTGCAATGTTATGTTTGGTTTTCGTAGATTTTTACATGTACACTAAATTTTTTTTATTTAATTTTATGTTTTAATTTCTTATTTAATTATATTTGTTTGTTTTAAATAACTGAATTTTATTTAGTAGTATAGTTATAATCGTGGAACTTGGTCACAGATAACCAGCATTTGTGAAGATAAATTAATAAAAATAATTCATAAGATTAATTTGATCTCAAACCTACTTACCTAAGTATATTCAAGTATAGTATGTGACTGAATTACCTATTTATCCAAATTCTGTTCCTGACATTTGTTATTTTTCGACAGATAGTTTTTTCTTTGCTTTTGCTTATTTATTTTACTGACGTATATATAATTGTCCTCTTGATGCTTTAAAGGGTAGGGTAAACGTTTTTATGGCCAGTCCTCGCTTCGCTTCGGGCAACCTATACCGAAATGGAAATATAAGTAAAAATGTAGTCTTTGTTACTCCTTATTACATGAGCTATCTGGCCAGTGAAAGTCCCGTCAAAATCGGTCAAACCGTTCCAGAGATTAGAAGGTACAAACAGACAGACAAAAATTGTAAAGAAATACATTTTGGGATTTGTACCGTGTATACATTATGCGTATACATGGATTTGATAAAAATAATTTTTTTATGTTACAAAAAGAAACTACAATTTTATTTATTTATTTGTATGTATGGATAATAATTATCTTTATTCTTTGCAATATTGTCCACCAGATGTTAGAACTGTGTCTTCAGGAGTACAGATTGGTTGTGCTGGACGGGGGATTTTTGTGTCACGCAGCTGTTCCGAGAAATGGTTCTCGACACAATCGCGCTGAAAAGCTAAATTCCCACCGATACGTGAGTATCATACGAGCATTGCAAAAGAAGTATCCTGATAAAGCTCAGTGCAAAGTGAATTGGGGTTGCCCATAATGTTAATGTAAAAAGAATTCATTGATTAATGAAGTTGAAGCGTAGCGGAAATGAGATGAAATATATCGAAGAGTTGGGCTTGCGAGGTGAAACGGAAAGGGAGTCATCTTTCGGGTGAAATTGTTAATTTAAATCATTCAGACTCGCTTGTAAGATATATTATGTGTGAAGTATACACAAAAATCGATCCAGTTTAGTAGAAGTTTGAGTAATATCTACAAAAGAAATATTTTATACATACCCGCACTCTACTTATGATCTCATTCGTTATGTTATGTTCTTTATTATTATAGTATATTCCATTATTATCTTCCCCTTCCCCTTTACACTGCCAATATATTGCCTTATACATATCTTAATTTAAAATAAAATGAGTATAGACTTTTCGATAATATTGAATTTTCGACTTGAACATGTAGCTCGTTTATTTTTGTCAGTAGCGTAATTTTCTAAACGACGCAGAGAATTAGGTAGGTATTTCGCGTAAAATTGACTTAGCAGCATTTTCTCTATTTAAAAGAAAAGTTACATTTATAAAGCTGTGATCTCATTAGTATGATCCATTAATGGCTCTTTAGGAGCCACGGATCTTTCCATATAGGAAGCAAGTGGGAACTTGATGTAAATAAGTCAACTATTGTCTTGCTTAAAACCTTTTTAAATTTACTCTGTTCTATAAATACCACAAGCAAAAAAATTGTACGCTTATCCATGGTTACATGTAGCCACGACCTTACATTTTAAGCTTGGAATTCACTGGTAATTTTGTGTAAATTCGACGCTTCAACGTACTGTGGAACGCGTTTGAATCAGTTTGAGTTAAATTACGCTCGCCGTAATTTGGGATTTTGAGTTAAGTTCGTGATGTCTTGCAGGTAAATTGTGATTTTGTGTAGCGCGCAAATATTATAGCTCACTCACTCATGTATAGTATGTGTACATATGTATGTATTTACGTAAAATTCATTTCATATAATAATATATTTAAGTTGTCTAAAGACGTTCTTAACTGTCCATATAATATGTATTTTAACTCTTGGTGCTCTCTAAAGCAGTTTTCAATATAATATCTATCTATGTTATTAGTATCTACGCATAATCCGTAGTCTCAACATTATAGTGAAAGTTTTAAGTCATCTACGAATAATAGACACAGTATCAAAAACGGCCGGAACTATAATAAATGTTTCTTTGTAAAATTAATTTACCTGAATGATTCCGATTATTTTGAAACTGTTTATTAATTATTTTTTATGAATGTTTGTGAATGAATTTTATTGTTTATGAATGTTTATTTATACAAATTGAATCGGTTACTTCAGTGATTTTTATCATGCGAAATAATGTTATTTAATTTATTATTGAGATCAATATCGAATGTAATAGATATTACTCCCCTAAACAGTTAAGTAATATGGACGCCTAAATAAAAGAAAAAAAGTCTTGCATTCATAGAATTAAATAATGTTAAGGTGGGTTTCCACAGTACATGGTTTTATGGAAGAAACCGCACCTTTGGGAAAAAGGTGTATTAGGAAAAACAGATACGTCACTAACAGTATGTTCGTCGCATTGTATCCCATAATTTCATGTACTGTGGGTTACCGTCTTAACATTTAAGTATTGGAATTGGAATTTACTACGTGGGCGTAAACATTAAATTCGATTAATAAAAAGATAATTTCAATCAACAGCTGCGTTTAAGTTATCAAATATACGAAGGCTTAAAAGTTATATTGCATAGAAATCTCAATAAATATGTGGTTCTTTGAGTAGGTACTGTGTATTCCTGTAAATTAAAAAAAATATTAGATTCATTAATAAAATTCTCATGTGAATATTTCGTCCTTAAAATTGATTCAGAATAAAGATATTATTAAAATTGCTTTGTTTTATTTGATAAAATGTTATTGAGTTAAAACTAAATGTGATTATTGAAAACATTTAAATGCGTTATGTTCTATGTTAAAGTTCAAACCAATGGTCCCAAAAGTGGTCCCTTAAGCAGTCCGGTCCGGTTAAGTGGTCTCTTAAGCAGTCCGGTCTGGTTAAGTGGGCCGAAAATCCTTTCTTGAAATATTAAACTATTACTTACTTCCATGAAATATTCAACTATACTCGCCTGTCACTGAACGCATTAATGGCTCATTCCTGAGCTATACCTTATGACTGAGGAGACCTATACCTCGTTTTTTTCGTCGTGATATAAAAGGTAAACAATCTTACAGTGTCTTTTTATTGTAATTATCGATTTAAAAATAAGAAAGACACAAATTAACAAAAATTAAAGAATAAATAATAATTTAATGTTAAAATAAATTTCTGTATACTTCTGAATATTTTTTTAAATTAATGAAATGAAAAAAAGTAGTGCCAAGATTGTTTACCTTTTAAATCACCATGAAAAAAACGAGGTATAGATCATACTCCATCACGATGTCCCAGTACATATTGGAGGAGGAGTTAGTGGCCAGACTTGTATTGGACTAGTATCAGAAGATTTTAAGCTACCCTAAAGCTTCCGACCATAATCTAACTGTAATAACCAGAAACGAAGGTATACCTTGTTCTCTGATACACGGAAACACTGAAAGAAATTTTGCCACTAACGATCACAATATACTAAGTTTACGTAATATACAGTTTCATCAACTGTCCTTTATTACTGATAGGTACAAACCAGTGCTTTAGATTAAAGTGAAGCCTACCTAGTTTACTACCATGCTCTTGTTTCCGTCAATCGCTAAGTGACTCTTTTCAAAATGCAAAGGCGGTGCTCTCCACTTTCCATCTACAGTATTTTTTTTAACTTGTCTTATTTAGCATGTAGTTTTACCTAAACCTTGTAATGGAAGTCACATATTTTCATGTTATTAACACTTTTCCAGTAATGTATTAGTGATTTCATCACTTCATTTTCAGATTACGTGTAAATATTCACAAAAAGTGTTTTGAAAATTAATGTTTTTGTTTTAAAAATAAGACAAAAAAACGGACTTTACTTACTAGTGGCTCCCCTGTTGCTTTGCTTGTTTATCGGCAATTTTGAAGGCTTTTAAAATTTATTAGGGTGATGTGCCATATTATTTATAAACCTATTCTTTAAATGGTTTAATATAAATAGAAACCGTTGATTTAGTAAGCAAACCATATTGGACTTCAAAATGAGTTAGTTACTAAGTTATTACTAACTTCAATTTAACTTCAATTTACTCACAGGACAATTTCCGCAATGGACGTTATGCAGATGTCAAAGTGAATAGTTAATATTAGTGCAGAGGTTTCTAATCAACTGCAAGCTTTGGTAAGCAACTGTAAATTTAGTTAGTACGGAGATGAATTGATAACTTGTTTCTCCTTGACGATTCAGAGACCTTCAAGTATGAAGTAAGTAACAAGAGAATGTTGATTTTATCTATTGAAGTTATAGTTAAAGTAGAAGTTGTTGAAGGATAACAAATATTAGAATACTGCTTTTATTTTCAGAATTATTTAAGTCATACCTACTCTACATAAAATTTAGCTTTTTGCATTTCTTATTCATAATTAACTTTTAACTATGCTAAATCTTAAATTGAACTCGTATGTATAAATAGATTTATTCGGGAAATGTTAGACTACTCGTACCCGTATTAGATTACTTCTTAAGTTGGTTTTTCAAGTTCAAAATTACCTACGACTTTATACATATAAACAGATATTACTTATTTTTCTGTTTATTGCTGACGCTACGCCAATGTTTTCTCATTTCCAGATAAACTAGCTTTGTTACCCTTCTTGTTTACTCTGCATACTAATTTCTCGTCGTAAATTATTGAGTTCACGGGCCGACGCGGTGAATTACGGTGTTGTCAGGGAGCCTGAAATACTGACGTTTGAATATAAATTGCACTTAAAGAAAATACGAATTAAGTGGAAGGTATTACGTTAGGTGGTTTGAGGTTTAAATGAACGAGTTTAATGCAGCAATAATTGTACTTCTGCCATAGAAAACGTGGCTGCTTTAAAATTATAACTTAAAAACCTCTAATTTAAAAAGTTATGTACGTATTAGATACTAATTATCACTTGCTACGGTGAAGGAAAACATCGTGAGGAAACCTGCATACCTGAGAGTTCTCCATAAAGTTCTCAAAGGTGTGTGAAGTATGACAATCCGCACTAGGTCAGCGTGGTGGACTATGGCCTGTACCCCTCACATTGTGAGAGGAGACCCGAGCCCAGCAGTGGGACAATTATGGGTAGTAATGATGTTGATGAAACCTAATCACAAAATAATA
>LGAG01000441.1:261365-285753 GCA_001278395.1 Lerema accius | reverse complement strand
TTAAGAGGTACCGGCCTTTAACTCTTATCCCCAACCCACTCTCGTGACAGTATTTACAAGAGGATTTTAATATTTTCATTTCATTTAAGAATATCAAAAAAACATCACATGATAATGGATGGCCCCTTGCCTGTTAAAATCCTTCAAGTCATTTGGGTTACTTTTGGGAATGTTATGGGATAATTATGTAGACTACATAGCCAATAAATTTTAATAGGTAGGTTGATGAATAATCAGTAACATTTATTAACCAACATAAATTTACCATTAACTATCTAATATAAAATCAATTTATAATTAATTTTATTATTATGTTTTATAGTAGTGTACACCTTGGATTTGAATATCTGAATTATCAGTGTTATTGACATATTCAGGTTGAATCATTAAACAAGGATCAACATAATACCTACCGAATCCTTAGCAATTTATCGTAATCAAATTGAATTTTTAAATTTAGCACTATTTGTACATAATATTATAGTACAATTATTTTTATTTTATATTGGTGATGTGTTAAGCAGATAGGTACCGTACAGGTAGGTACTATTATCGTAGGTTCATATCCAAAAGTTTTGTTGAAATTATTAATTATTAGTTATTATTGCTTATAATATGTTATTATTCTAATTATTAATTTCCTTTGGTTTACACTAGTGCTTTTATTGTGCCTACCTATTGTGAGTAGGTACATAAGTGTTGAAATAAAAAATTGTTTTGAAATATTGTTTTTATTTATTTTTACCATTGCCATAAATAAGCATTACATTCTATTAACAATTTGTTGTCAGTATAGCAAGTTGGCGTTTATATACAATACATACATTTATAATAATAATTTCGCATGTTAAACTGTGATATATGAGAGTCACTAATTTTAACAACTTAATATTAACAATTCCGAATGGTTACTTAACCTACACTAAATCATTAATAAATTTATATTTAGTATCTAAATATAGAAGGTATAGGTAGCTAGGTATACCTACGTGTTCATTGTTTATTGCAATCAATCATATTTAAAAAAATATAGGCATAAATAGTTAACGCTTTATGATTACATCAGGACAGTACGCGTTAGGGAGTAAAAAACGCGACATTTGTTTCCATTTTAACATGAATTTCTTCTTCTTGGCATCGGGTTGGTATTTCTGAAACAAATCAGCATAATTTTAATTTGCATTACTAACCATTATATACCATACTATTTAAGTTTTATTTTTTTAATTTCTCATTATCTATGTCGTAAGCTTGCAAGATTATACATAATAACATTTACCTAGTAAATTATACAAAGAATTGTTTGATATAGGTACTCATTTAAAGGATTGGTTGTACCTATTGATAAACCCAAATGCAAAAGAAATGGAAGGGTAGGTACCTACCTAGGTATAATAAAAATAATTGCCTATTCTGTGTTATTGTGGAAACAATGTAAACGAATTCAATTATACCATATACAATAAAATCCGTTAAGCCCTAGGCTGTAGAGCGCGCCAAGGAAATAGACAAAGTTACATACGCTCTCAAGACATTACCCTCCTTTTGGTGCAGTCAGGTAAATAAACTTAACAACTTTGACGTTACTAATATTTATATCAAGAATTTGTAATTGGAAAATGAATCATGACGGAATTTAGTACCGAACTAAAAATACGAAGTGAAACTAGTACCTACATTAAGTATAAAAAATCTGTTGCTCCATTCAAGGCCACGTAAATTGTATAAAATAGTTAAATATTTAAGTTGTAAATGGCTAAGTTATGAGTAACTTTCAGCGCTGTTATTACTTATTTAAGGAAATAACATAGATGCGAATCACAAATAGGGAGCCTCTGTCGCCTTTTAAAAACTGAGAAGAAAGAATAGGGATCAACGGTCTACCTAAAATACGTCAAAAATAGAACTTTTGCGGAAAGAATGATCGAACATGGTTTTACCCAGCTAAAATCGGATTCTCAATTACATAGAGAACGGATTTAGGGAACGTCATTCGTTTAGGTACCGTATAGTTTTTTCAAAAATAAAACCGTTGTTCGAAAAAGATGCATGAAACACTGATTGACATATTTTCGCTCCCAATCTATTAAGTTTATAATGTACTTAGTTTTAAAAGAATTTAGTTAATGATTAGGTGTTGTTGTTGTTGCATAGTTGTTTACTGTTAGTTTTGTAGGTACCTACCAAATAAATTGCTAAGGCAATCAATTTCAATTGCAACTATTGTAAATAAATGATCACGAAAATGTCACGTCGAATGTGATAAAATGCTCTCGGAGCCCACGTTTTAATTTAGTCGTTCACTTTTATGAATTGTAGCTAGGTACTTACTTAACTAGGTTTACTTTTAATTTAGTTTTATTCATTAAAATAAATATAAAATATTATAATTAGGTAAGGGTGGTAGTTTGTTTGTCTCTATTTTTAAGAAACAAATATTTAGATACCTACTTTAAATAAGCCGGTAAAGTAAACTAATTAGGAAATTATATAAAGTAAAAAACACAAAACGTACAGACCTACTGTAATGTAGGTATGTATACTAAGTTTCTACTTCTAGGTTACATAAATTCTAAAATAAACAAAAGTTGATTAACAGAAAAACGTGATGAATCGGATTATAAAGTTAGCCATGGTAGTTTACTTTTTAACGAATAGATTTTGCTACCTGCCTTTCGGAGACAGTAAATATTTATTTGTACTACCTGTGGCGGTAATCCGTTATCAGCTATAATGAGGGCATGATTTTCTCACTGGTCGCTGGTCAGGTAACTAACTATGTTTGTGTATTGTTGAAGGACATTTATCCACCCGTGTCGAAATTTTTTAGGCAACATGGAGGCTCGCAACTAGTTTTACCGAGAGGTAACTATACGATAACGTCCAGTTATCGAACACTGCCCGTTTCACCGTTATATACCGAAAGCCTATTTATCTTAACTGACCAAGGCTAGAGTAGGTAAGCAACGTCCGGGTAATCCACAACTTGAGTACCTATAAGGGATTATAATTTATCGTCCAAGTCCACAGCGGGGAGGTAGTTAGAGTATTAGAGTCCGCGCAGGGTGATACCCAAGTTGCATATACTCGTAATATTCGCTGAACTTAGCTTATTTGGCCAATCTGACAATCCAACTATACAAAATCTGAGCGCAGAATTACCATTTAAGATGGGTACAAACCGCACAATTTGTAAGTGCAACAGTTAAATTATTTGCAATCGTATTTTGAAATAATAGAAGCTTATATTTATTACATACCTGTGTATCCGTATTTTCGTCATTTTTCAACGTGTAATATAGTGAAAAACTTAAAAATATCAGCTTCAGAGTAATTGCAACGGTCACCACTATGATGAAAGCGTTCGACATGTTGAAGAAGTCGAAAATATCACTACTTATAATACTAAAACTTAGGGAGCAGTCGAACGTAAGCAGACAAAAGCAAGACTTGTTACGACAACGTTGTAACTAGCAATGTATATTTTTTTATCGAAGCCAACGGTAACTGCAAGCGGTAGTAGCGGCTAAACAATCAGAGGTGCCAGATGTAGATAGAGGTGTGATTTAGGACGGTTTATTTATCATGATTGTGATTGAATTATCATAGCAATTATATCACTAGTTATTACCCACGTATAAGTTCTTATCATGTGTCAGTTAAAATTCGTTAAACAAACTTTATTAATTGCGCCGTTTAAATTTATGATTAGTAATGGTATAAGGAGGGAAGTTCTTCGTCTCCGCTGACTTTTCACAAGTAAACGTATATTTTCGAAAAGGACTTCGCCTAATCGATTCTGTGACCCCAAAAACCCTCACAATTTTCAACGAAATCAGTTATGTCGTTTGCTGAAACATATTACAAGATTTATTAAAACAAGAAGGGCTTTTAAGATAGTAGGTACCTAAGTATAATGACTGTAAGTAGATAGGTACCTACAATATATTTTTGTATGACGCGATACATGATATGTAGGAAAGCGAGATTTATATCTTGTGATTTGTATTCAAGATAGGTATCTAAGTAGGTAAGTATATAAATATTAATTTATTTTCTTCATTTCAGCTAAGTTCCACCGTTGAGATTATATTCTACTTTACATAGTTAGTAGGTACCCAATATTCGCAGATTTCCAATTTTCACCCAGACTTAAATTATGCAGTCTGTAACGAAAATCCTTTTGTAAGTCTTCCATCAATAGCATATTATGTATTCTTTAAATTATGTTTTCATGACAGTCAGGACATTTATCTTTACAGTGTGTCTATTATTTTATTAATGGTGCGGATAAATTATCGTTTTAAAACAATTTTTTCCACTTTTGTACGCGACTAAAAGAATACTCATAATGTATTTTCTCCGAATAGTGGATTGGGGTATTTACTAAAATAATTAATAACACAAAAAACTTAGCTAAAAACAAATTGGAAAAATTAAACAATTAAATGTAAGTTTACACGATAGACATTTCAGCAGCTCTAGATAGAGTTTCATAGTTAAATTAAAAAAAACACAAAATAGTTACACGGGCATGGCTTAAAAAGTAAGACCTTGTCATTAAATTAAGTCTGAACCAGCCATTTGGATATGTATAGTTACCTATAAATAGATGTAATTAGAAGATTAGTGTCTTTTAGTAACATTTTGTTTTGATGTTCTTACGACAATTTCCCGATCTAGGTAATTTGATTAACTTTATTGAAAAGGCCTTTTCGTAGGGATCTCATCAGATTAGACCTACTCATTTAGGTAAATAAATGGAATAAAATCAATTGTTTATTGAGATTTGAGAAGTGATAACTTATTTAAATAGATAAAAATATGGAAAAACACCTGTGTTTAAACGTAATAGTAGTATAAGTATCTTGATAGTCTTTTGATTGATAATCCGTTATAAAAGGTTTAAGGATAGCATATCTATGAGTTTCTTAAGTCCTGAAGTTGCGTTGTATAGGTACAATTGCGTGAAACCGTGGCCCCGTAATGACATTCACTCTTATTCGCCCGTGTTATTCGCAACGAATGTTAAGACGGTCGTCGCGGTACGATACACTGTATTGGTTTTATAAAGGTACGTTATGACGAACTTTAAAACCAGCTGTAAAAGAAAAATAGAGTGTTTGTTTAATTATGGAATGCCTTTAGGGCAACAACACTGTCACTTACCTCATTATGACAAGAATTCTTATTGTTGTGTCTGTATAGTACCTACCTATTGCAGTACCTACCTAAATGTTGATTAATGAAATTACCTATAATTACAAGTAATAGTAACAAAAAATAGATGCTATGACTCAAAATGGAGACGAACAATTTCCTTCTAGGCCGGCAATGCATTCGCAGCTCCCCTACTGCTGCACGTGTTCCATAGGCGACGGTAACCACTTACCATCAGGTGGGCCGTGAGTCTGTTTGCCCGTCTCTATTATATAAAAAAGGAATATCAAAAGATATACTTACCTATCAGGTGGATTAAAAAATTACAAAATACCTAATTGTATTTCTCATCACCAACAAAAATACCTAAACAATTATGGTGGTAGGTACCACAGAGCAAGGAATGTATCCTTTCTTCCGTGGTAGGTGCATCCTTGCAGTTAATGGATAGTAAATGGAAAATAGACATAAGCCATTTATTGTTATTTAACAAATTGTTGTATGCAGTTAACATTAACAGTTAACACAATTTATTTACTCATGTTACAGGCGTTATTCTAATACAAAATAAGTCTGGCTGAATTATATATAAGTATAAGTATAGGGTTGGTTTTGAAAAAAAACATTCGATTGTCTTGGATACGTCAAGAATGGAGGAATATAGCGATTGAGATGTAAGAAATAGAGTAAAGCAATGTACGATTACAAATGGATAATACAAGTATTTATAGAAGAATACATATTTATTTACAATCCTGGAGGAGTGTAACACTCAATAACAATAGCCAATAGAAAGTTTTTAGAATAAAATAGAGTTTAAATTATTTCCGAAAATTTTACTTAATTCTCACTCACACTAAAGAAAATTCTGGACATAGCCTCGATTGTGTGCTACAAAATTACCTAACCTATCAACATGCTGCCTATCAAATAATGTAAATGACATTTTCAGCGTAAAATAAAAACATCGTAACGATGCGCCTGATAAACATGACAAAGCTAAATTGTCTTTTATAAGATTTGTTCTTCAGCAATTATTTGTATTTCAGAACACATTTTGCAACTTAACCAAGCGGAACTTCGTTTTAAGCAGACTCATTTAAAATGCCTTGCCGTCCCACATCCATTACAATATTGCTATATCATTACATTAATTGTTGCTATCAATTATAATCGATGTTACAGGCACCACCTAAAGAATAGATTCCAAGATCCTAATAAAATTCATACAAAAAGGAAGTGAAATGTTGACACTTTTGTCTTCCCATATCTCTGATTTTGATAAGATAATGGGGAGTTAGGATTTTCTTGGAATCAACCTTTTCTTAACGATTTGCTGTAAAGTAGTCAAGCGTTTATATCAGGCGTTATGCAAATCTATTGTGAATATATCTGACAAAATATAGCCAATCTTCTAAACAAATCTCTTTGTATACCTACGACTATGACTAAGTATGGCGACTTAATATTAAAAAACACAGTGTATGTTATTTCAATTGTTTTTATATCCTAGCACGATTGTAATCTTCATACGACTTCGATAATTATGATGAGTAATTAAGTTTATCATATAGATATGTAATTTTAATTAATGGGATAATCGCAAGTGTGTACATTATGTGTAGTCGTATACTACTGAGGTCGTTGTCGTATACTCGGATACCTTCTTTATTAGTTATTGTCATTCGTAATGGCAGGGACCACCACAATGTGGAAGTGTAGATATATTAAAAAAAAACTGTAATAATTAAACTAAAACCAATGTCCAAACCAATTTCCTACAGGTTACGGTGCTTTCCGTTTCTACCACCTTATCGTTACCACCTTTCCGTTAGCTACCTTCAAACGTAAACATGTACCTACAATTTTGACGTACCATGTGGTATACTGCTTCAAATTCTTATATCGTTTCTGCCTTTGGTGTGTTGTCGTCCTAATTCAAATTCAAAATCATTATAGGTATCAATGATACACTCACAGAGCAATGAATGTGTGGATACACTTATAAATTAAGTAGGCTTAGCTTTGTTACCTTTAGAGGGATAGGGATATTCTAGGGAGATATTTGTTCAAATGCTTACATTGACAAAAAAAAAATTACAATAACAACAAAGATTTGTCGGTACGTAGGTACTGCACATACAATATTTTGAATGTATTGTCGTTATAGGAATTATTGCTATTCACCAACGGCAAGACTCGGCAAGAGTGTTTGATGTTTGATCGGATATACCTAATGATGATTATTTGTTAATCAAAATTAAAGAAATGTACAGTGTACAACTCTATGTTTGGGTCTTATCAAGCATGATAATTTCGTCACTGAATTTCGTGTTTGCTAATTTCGACGTATTACATGAAACGTAATCAAGTTGTATACAAGACGGTATTACTGACTTATTGCATTAAAATGTCTCTTGGTGAAGAATTTAATCATACCTATTTTTTTGTATTGATAGGCTTCATAGCCGTAAATATGATGTTTTTGGTTATTAGTGTGATTTACTCATTGACAAGCAAAACTGAGGTAAGCGAATTAGGTTTTCTTTGTTTTAGTAATTATTCATTTTTCCTTGTGAAAATGCACATTGCAACCGTACGTTAGGTATACCAAGCCTATAGTTCAAAATGTTATACCTACTCGCATCAAAAGTTGTATGGACAAACCTATATTATGTTTAATTTTGTTTCATTGAAAGTTCTGCAGTAAATACACATAGCATAACATAGCGTCTATTCAACTTACAGCTTTGCACAATAAGGGGAATTGTAACAAAAACATTTTGATTCGAAAGAAAATCGATACTCACGCAGTCATATTTTATCGTAATAGTGTCTTACATGTTCCCCTAGATGGCGCTAAGAACAACTTCTTTTCTTAACAATATAGAGAGTCCAATAACAAATTGTTAAATTACAGTTAATATTTACAGGGTAGGGTACCACCGACTCCAGTGTTATTGTCCCCACAACAGTCTATCAAATCAGTTGTGCAGCGCAATAGCTGTGTACCGCAAGCCGTCTTTATTGAAGCGATGCGTCTAAGCTTGACCCATAGTGGACCACCACAGCCAACCCCGGCATCGACCTAACAACCCTTCATACGGGCAAAGCTGTAGCTCAGGAAGGAAAAAAGGAAGATTTTTAGTCACCAAATGTTACATCGCCCCGCACGTCCGCAACAAATAATCGTTTGTGATAGAATGAAGAAGGGAAGAATTTTGGTGACCAAATGTTCCACGCCCCCTCCCCACACGTCCTCCACAAAGAATTGTTCGTGAAAGAGATTTTTTTTACTTACTTACTCGTACTTACTTTTCCTACAGCTTTGCTCGCATGGCCAGCCAGTTTGGTGTAATTGTGATACTAGTGATACCAGTGCCTGCTTCGTAATAAATATTGGCCTATTATAAAATGAAAATAAAAATACACATTATGAATCAAATAAACTTCATCCTTATTCCCCTATTCTTATGCAACTTGTATAGTATAGGACTATACAAAAGATTCGTAGGTCGATTTTCAAGACATTATTATACTTAAGTTAATATCATGTCTATTTAGTAATTTGCTATTCGCAATATTTATGTCATTCGAGTACTGTATGTCAGTAAATTTAGTTTTATTATGTAAATATTTTTGGAAGACATGTAATATTTAAACAATACGTGATTATGAAACGGGGCATTTATTGTGTGCTCTATCAATATCGAGGTAAGAAATAATTTCGAACGTGTGAAAACTTGAAAGTATTGTAATCTTATCGCTACCTTTTTATATCATTATGCATAACGCACCAAAAGAAACACGATTATCAACTTAATTGATGATTTTTTAATTACATTTACTCGTTAAAGCTGACTTTATTTATATTTAATCTAATTTGTATTAAAATTATACTTTACGAATTAGGCGTAGGTATAAATAGAAATACGTGTAGTCAATGGAGTGTTTTTCGACGTACTTGAGATTAGGGATGATCCATCAAATAATAAATAATAAACACTGTTAAAAATAATTCTTGGGGTATGGAATCAAAAAATATACACCTTACCTTATACTCCCATCATTCTGAAAAATCCGCTAAGCCGTTTGAACTGCACAGCGTGCTAAAAAATTAGGCATACTTCTACTGGTGCAGGCGAGTAAAAGTGTACCTTAAATCTATATCTTACTTTAATACTGCAATGACTACTTAGCAATTTGTGCAATATTGCAATCTCCATGAATTTTCATGAATGTGAAGATCGTAAGTAATCGGACTCGACCGTTACGAAAGTAAATTAAACTTGTTTCCATGTAGGTGTTATATTAGTATGTAAATATGATTAATTATTACGTCGGTATTTCAACGCATACTGCAGTCAAAAGTTAATCTTGCACTGTAATTTACATTTTATTCACACCATAAACAGAAAAGAAGACAGTGTTATCCCTACAATTTTCTGTAAACAATATTGATCGCATGTTATTTTAAAAGCTCAACTGAAACATGTAAGTAAGTATTAATCTTCGTGGGCGTCTGGGCGGGCAAGGAGAGATCGACTGTTTCAGGTTGCGGGCGTTACTTGCTTCACCGTTGGGGTCGAAGCGTTTGACGCAACAGGTCTCCAGACAATTACAGTCTCACACTAATTATTCACCTTGTTCATAAGAGTAATAACGTTACTTTTTAGAGCTTAGAATATACAGTATTTGGTATTTAAAATTTTCACTTTTTTTAAAAAGATTACTAACTATAAATACGTGATATCTGTCAGGGTACCCTCATCTCCTATACTAACTTCAAAAAAGTTTTGTATAAATGTTAACCTTTAACGACATAGTGTGTGGGTAGAGCGAGCTTAAGCTCTGGTTGTAGAACACTGAATCGTCGGGCAGCTCATGAAGGGCGGCGACTCGCGCAAGTGGTCCGCGGGGAGGCTGTCGTGGCATCCGGCAATACTGGCACTGGCAGTACTGGCTCGGCGCCACTGCCAGTCGAGTGCCTGACGCGATTGCATGCGCCGCTCGCTACGATCCATATCTAAATCGACACGTTTCAAGTCAAATTCTCTCACCGCGCTTCGGTACGCGGAAACTATCACTTTCGCCTCTCGACACAATCCTGTTACAACCATGATAACACAGTGATTTTGCGTTGTGCTAACCGATCCTACCACGGCACCATCGCAAGGTAAGTTTGATCCATTGTACACAAAAACAATTATCTACGTGTCAGTTTTGAATGCTAAGTGAAAGGCAAAATCTTTGTTAAATTACGTGAATAGGTTGACAAATAGTATTAGCAATGCATCTCGAAAGTGGTAACTGTGATGTGCATTATTTATATTGTTATACAAAACAACAAAGTTTGAATTCAAATAGGATGATTAAAGGCAGTTTGAGAACAGCGATCGTATATAAAATTGATAACAAAACACGACGATAATAACTAAATATTATGTTCGCGATCATTAAATGCATTATGTATATTATAATGAACCGTTATATTTATTACTTTTATCGTAATATACACGAATTTTAACAGATATTTCTGTATGCTCATAAAAAGGTGTCTATAGTTTACCAACGTTCACAGCTATATAAACTTAAACCCTTTTAAATTTTTACAGTATTTGGAGCACAAAGTTCTCAATAGTGACTGTATTCGATACCTAGGTATATTTTTGTGCAAAAGTTACAAAACAAGTTTTTTATTCCAGTAAATTATTACTTACATCATTGTAAATTAGTACCTATTATATCGTGTATATTCACGTTACTTTAGTTACTCGTTTAAATTAAAAAAGTATTCTACTTAAAATAAGCGACATTTTGAATTTGTATAATCAAGGTCTTATTTCTTGACGTGGCGAATTAGGTGTACCTAACTGCCTAGTAAAGTCGATATCGACCTTAATGGCTTATTTCTCAATATTTAGAACTAAATAAGTTATGTCCAATGTACTTTCTAAGGGATATGTAAGGCTTTTTATATCCTCCTTGCGATATTACGTCCGTAAATTATTCACGTCTAATTTAGAAAGTAGTGAAAACATCGAAAATTGAGTTCTGTTGTAGGTATTATAACTAGTCTAAATTATATCGATAAGTGAACCTTAATTTCATATTTGTGAATTTTATAAATGCTGATAACTAACCAATAACAATGTCTCAAAGTCGAATTATTTCAACTACCTCAAATAAACGTGTTTACTGTTCCACAAGTAGTATCTATTGCTATTCTTTATGTCATATCAAAAAAACATAAAATTGAAATTAATACCGATATTAGGTTGTGGTGTGCGATAATTGTGTTTTTTATCTCTACTGTGTCATAAATACTGGTTGATACCTGTCCAGTGTCAACATTCAATTACTTAATACTACTAAAGATAGTTTGTAATTACTTTAATCCCTTACAATATCTATAATTTAAACGAAATTTGTGCAAATAGCCGAATCTTTACTGTAATGATAGGAACGAATCTTGTTCTTAATATCTATTTATTTTAGACGTGGTTACAAATAGTGAAACTAAATAGGGCTTTCCATAACAGATTATCTTTCCTTTCCAGCATGACTGCAAAAGTTATAATCTGCAATACTGTGACATTTCTAAGGGCGGGCGCAAACGTCCGGAGTTTTCAGATTCTGAATTTTCAGTCGGGGATAGCGGCGTTGAATGAGCTAAGGGTGTTTTTTTCTGTTATGGAATTGCTTGCGTCGGCATAACTTACGCCTAGCTCTTTCTACACCGGTCTCCTCTACTGTCAGTATTAATTCAGAAACTGACAAATTCCGGACGTTTGTGCCAGGTTCTTCAGAATCTGATTCCTGATGCGAATTCCCGGCGCTTGCGTCCGCCATAAGATGTCTGTACATAGTTATCTATGTAATTTTAATCGGGTAATCCGTAGCCCGATAGTTCTATACTGTAATTAAATCATCAGAATTGAAAATGTGCTTATAATTGAAGACCTGCTAAGTGCGTGTGAAGCTACGCGCACGATAAGGTTAACAGTAGGTACAACAACCGTTCGTGAAAGATTTTTATAATTAATCAGAACTAAATAGAATTAGAAGTAAATATTGCAGATATTTATAATCAATCGCTTAGCCGGTGGGTGACATTTGGTAATTTGGTTATAACAAAACTTTGTAATTTAAAGCTTTTCTTGGTTTCACGGTTCTAGGTCGCGCTAAACCTAATAATCCTGATAGGAAAGAAGCTAAATGCTTAACCTTAAGTATGAACGTATATCAACTTTGTGTAAGTTTGAACTAGGTAGGTAAAAGAAGTATGAACGTATATCAACTTTGTGTAAGTTTGAACTAGGTAGGTAAAAGAAGATATCTTAAAGAATGATTCAATATCCACGCTAGGAGAAGATAAGAGTATTATGATGAATTTGCAGAAATTATTGAGTTATGATTATGATACAGTTTAGTTATATTAATACGACTAAGTAGAGCTATATGCAGAAGCATTTTGTCGTGTGTAACTTTTATGAGCGTGTTTTACTACCCTAATAAAATTTCGTTGTTCATTTATCAGCACGTTATTTATAAAAATACACTATAAATATTTACAGCGACCGAGGCTAGTTTTATCTATTGAAAAAGTTGGTTCTGTTTTCTTGTTACATATTTACGGCCTGTAGCATTTCGTTTTTTTTAAATACATAGGTATTTTTTGTAATTTAAGTAGGTATGCATGGATTAGCATGTATCGTACCGTGCTCGTTGTGCCCGTCTTTAATATCGCTCTACATTCTTGCGTTTTTTGTAAGATATTTCATAAGAAATAAGCAGTAACCCTTGTAGCACCAACTCTACATGAATTTCCTGTTTATGTATGTTTGTTTCTTCAAAAACTACCAAGTTATTATTTAGAGTAAGTGTGACGTAGGTACCTGATTAATGGTGACGTAACTGATAACATTCGGACGTAACGCGATCTTGATATCCGATTCGGGGGTATGACGTTAATTGGACGGAGTTGGTGCGGCATTCGAGTTCCATTTAAAACTGAATCGAGTAAAATCGAAATTTAATTAAAAGTCTATACAACTAAAGAAGTACCTAATTAAATATTCCGTGACGTTATTAAAGTAATTATTTTCCCTAAAAATATTTAATGGAATTAATTCTAGTCAAAATTGTAAATATCATTTACGTATAACATATTACGTTTAACCAATTTATATTACTTACAAATTATATTTTCATTTTAAAATGTGAAAATTGGTAACTGTGAAGAACTCGTATTATTATTCTTATCGTTAAGTAGGTTGATAAGAGACCAAAGCAATGTAGTTATTATGCTGACTATGTGGGCTACGAAGTTGATGTAGTTATTATGCTATGCAGTTAATAAACGCTTCTAAACGAATAGTTTCACAAGGGTAGAAATAAAATATGATTTTCATTTGATAACATTACTTGTGCATGAAGAGTCCAAAACTAGAAATTGAAAACTCTTTTAAGTCGTTACAAATTTTTTACGATCTCTTTCTTCTTTCAACTTATTATCTTGGTTTTCATTATACATAAGTATCATTAGATATGTATTCAAAAAAATCAATTACTAGCCTACCAATTACCTTACCAAGCATACACATAATTATAATGTACTTTAATTTATTCGGGAGCACTCACTGACATCTGAAACGAGTCAGCCTAGTCGTTTACGTCTAAATGCCTGAAATAGAATACCTAATAATGTTAGCCTAAATATCATAAATCAAGATCGCATTACAGGCTTGCGTGGTTCTTGTGTCCAGGGGTATATAGTTATGATGATATAAAAAAATAACACAATGCATTGCTGAACTCATAATATCGACTATGATCAACATATTTTTTTTTACCAAATGAACATTTTCCTTAGGCTTTACATCAGAGAGTGTTAGGAACACTTTGAATTCGTTTTAAAATTCTTATAACTAGGTATGTAATCCGGCAGCTGCTTGGTATTTGGGATTGTTACGCATATCATACATTACTTCACTAACACATCTGTGTAAATATTACACTCCATCTAATGGTCACTCGTATAGTAATCGTATTTATGAATGATTATTTTAATGTAAAATAATATTAATCGGTTTTGTATTTAGGTATGCTGTAAATTGACTAGTTCTTAATTAATAAGGTCTCAGTCAAATACCTACTATGTTTATAAAAAATTGTGTTACGTTATTAAGTATTACGTGATCCTTCACATAATGAAAATCCCATATAATAAAAAAAATGTCCCGAGTTTGGTTCCCGGCCAGCTCACAATTTAGTGTAGCATAAATGCGCCAAAGAGAATCCTAGCTCTATATAAAAGGCCTTGTTTGAAAAACCTAACATAAGTATTCGTTATACTTAGCATTATCGCTTTTTACGTAGGTAAATAATGTCAAAGTGACGTATGCGAGCTCCATTACCTACGCTACAATTTACAAATTGATATAATAAGAATATTCAATCGTGTTCCATATTGTTGCCATTCCTTATCATTATTTATTTTAACTTTACATTACTTACTTTGTACCACTCTACTCGTAATTACACATGACTTTGTCAGAGAATTTTGAATATACATCTTATAGAGCTATGAATAATTTATAATATTATTTTTCTGTCTTCTTTATTGTTCTTTCTGTGTTTATAACATAAGTGGAGAAACATAAAAAAGAACGTAAGCGAAAGCAAGCTGAACCTTCACTTTTTTGTATATTTATATAACTCAATACTCCATTCACTCGCTCATCACGAAATTCAGGTCTATTAATAATGTCAAGGGGAAAAAATTAAGTCATCATAGTATTAATTATTGGCTTCTCTAGTAATAAATATATCTTTGCTTGCGATAGGAGGCTAGGATAATATAGGTAGGTATCGTATTTCAATTACAAAGAAAGGTGAACACATAAAATGTACCACAACTTTGGCTATTTGGGTATAGTATTTTAGTGGCATGTAGTAAAGATGTGAATTAACCACTTCGTAACTAACAACGTATCGGTGACTCTCATCTTTTATCAAGTAATTCATCGGTTCAATTTCTGCTATCTGTACAAAACCGCACGTGCCAATTTTTTTGTTATTATTTACTAAGTACTAGCAATTGCCCGCGGCTCCGCCCGCGTAACTTTCCCATTTTCGCAGTATTTTTTATTGCTGCTCCTCTCCTATTGATCTTAGCGTGATGTTATGTAGCATATAACCTTCCTCAATGAATGGACTATCTTACATTAAAATAATTTTTCAAATCGGTCTAGTAGTTCCTGAGATTAGAGTGTTCAAACAAACATACTCTTCAGCTTTATATTATTAGTATAGATTAAAAAGAACGAGAATATCGGCTCATTGTAGCATTCCAATAAAAAAATATAATTCCAATAAATGTTCTTTATTTTTATGACATTGCAATGTATTGAAAATGACTCGTGAGAAAAAAATTATTAGATTTGTCGTAAAAGATAATAATCCGTAAGATTATTTACCTCACAAGTTAGATACGTTTATATTTCGGTAACAAGTGGATATAACAATGAGAACCTTGAAACAAAATCATTATACAAGGCGATCTGATGATACATTGCGATACAATTTGGTTTAATTGTTAAAAATGTGTAAACAGCTGATTTTTTGTAATACAAGCAGTATCGGGACTGTAGTGTTGCGTGTAATTAATATATACACGTACTTCACACTTGAGCACGCATGCGTAATAATTACATCACGTCTATAATCAAAATAATAGGTAAAACTATTATATTATTATCTCAAAACTTAAATATTCTTATTATTCCTTGCGTTTAAATATTATATTCAGTCAGCATTTAGTACCTAAATAAGGTGGATATTAACTAAGTAATAGTTGTTAATTTATACCTACTTCTTTAAACCATAATCATAATTATCTTTTTATAAATTTAAATATGCATTCTGAAAATGTTTAATGTTCTTCTTTACCTTAACGATTTCATCGTGCGTATTTACTTATTTTCATTTTATTTTAATGTTTAGTTAAACGCATGTTAAGTGTCTACTCATATTTAGGCACTGTAATATTTAATTTCAACTTTAAAATTTAATGTTTAAAGTGGTTTAATAGATACAAATACCTAAGCGCACTACATTGTGTCTATATGGATACCTTTAAATGCTTTTTTAACAAATTCATCGTTTTTTACAATAACAATGTTAGTTAAAACGATATTTATAGACCGCGGCGTTATCAAACATGATACTTGCCTTTCATTGACCGCTTCGAGTCTACTTTATAAAGGCACCTGATAAGATTTTTTGCAACATTAATCAAGGTATAATCAAAGTATTAAAATATTTTGAAAACATTAAAAAATGCAATAAGAAAGACCATTCTAAGATAATAGCAATCTTCTACTATCTTGTGTTTATTTAAGTCGCAATTAACGGCAATCTTAGCAATAAAGTCAACTATTAAAGCCAGTGGCTACTAGATTCTGACTCAGATCTGATATACTTACATTAAAAACAAGATTTGGAACGTACACGAAATTGCAAGTTAAGGTCAAATTTATTTTAATACGATATGACTAATTTACTGTGACAGTTATAAAAATAAGTAAGTAAACAAATCAAGCGATTTAGGTATTCATAATAAACATAATCTCCTACATTAGTAAATTAATCTTATGTATAGTACCTACATCTTTAAAAGATTGAAATATATTGCAAGCTTAAGTTGGGAATATGCTTCACTATAGCTTTTTATTACTTTTGTCATATGGACATTCATAACAATGGCCGTTATTATCGGAAGTTCATGGGTAGTAAGACTCCTTAGCCTTGTTACAATTAAGGCATATATTTTTTAATAAGATGTAGAGACATGTTACCATCTATAAATGTAACACCAGAAGAGTAACGACTTGTAGAGTTGTTATAATAAGAACCTGTCTCTCCAGATCTAATGAATTTTGAAAGTCGTGAGCTTCCGAATCTTGGCTACCTATTTCACATGAAATATTTTCAAGGAATTTTTTTCTCGTTAAGTAATAAGTAAGTACATGACCTGTGCTATCTTCCTCATTAAAAGCAGTTACTGAGCCTACCGGGGATGATAATTATTTATCCATCTTGCGATATCAGACGTCACTGTGCCAGATGAAAATAAATATCTAGGAAATAAAGTAATTCTACGAATTTTTGTATCAATACAATTTTCTACTGGTTATTTCGGACTATGTGTTGGACAATAAAGTAATTCTACGAATTTTTGTATCAATACAATTTTCTACTGGTTATTTCGGACTATGTGTTGGACATATTTTTGGAGATCATTTAATAGGCGTTAAGCTTGTGAAAGTATATTAGAACAAAAATCGTGATACATAATTATTTAATGGATTTTGCGTTAAGATCTGTCAATACGAGACATAAAATGCACATGAGACATAAAAGATTACCGAGCAAAAATCTTAATTGCGATTTTCATTTGTTTATTATGCAACTTGCTCCGACTAGTAGAGCAACAATGTTAGCGGTACGTAAGTGGGCTAACGGTGGTAGTATGGTGAAAGTGTTCGACTGTTCGCGTGCAGCGAGCGAAGGTCGGCCGGCATGCTTGCAGTGACGTAGTCAGGGGCACACCGCCAATATTACTCGACTAGTGGACCCGCCCTCGCTTCGCTTCGGTGTAGGTGTCTTTTAGCTTAAAATAAATAAACTGTTAAGGTAAGGTGAGGTAAGACTAACACACGGGGCAAGACTAACACTGTCTATTATCTCGATACGTATAGCTTAAATACGAAATCCTTCCAGTCTGTAAGATAGAACAAACGTAAATGTTCTCGGCTAAAACACACACATGTCGTTTCTTCAAGTGCAATTATCAAGATAATAGACAGTGTTAGTCTTGCCCCGTGTGTTAGTCTTACCCCACCTTACCTTATATGTTTTTTCAATATAGCTGACCACGTCTTTCAGTCATGTCAGTTAGTCCCATAAAAATTTTAAATTGTAATTACTTTTGATAGAGTGGACTGATTTAAATAAAATAAAGCCTTAGTAACGCCCCGACTTAAGGATTATTTATATTTTTATGTGATGCTGTTCTGTATGTTTCAAACATACAGACAAACCGAGCCCCCCCCAACTTAATTTCATTATATGAAAGATTAGAAAGAATTGGTTTAAGAAACGTCAACTGTGTATACCGGTCTCATTAACATGAAGGAAGAAACTTGAGAGAGATGCATATTGTAGCGACTGGAGTTTCGGTCCCAGTCTATAAGTGACAGAGTACTATTGCGTAAAAATATTATAAATAAAGCTTCCACATGACTGCCATTAACTTAATTTTTGTTTTGTCTAAACTTTTAAATGAGTGTCTTTTCCTTTAACGCTACTATATTTTTAAGATACTCGTCTCCTAGCTATTTTTCTCAATCTGGTGTTGTGGTTCTTGTATAAGGCAATTTGTATAATGTAATGGAGTGGATTAGGGGAAAGCATGATAACAATTTACGAGTTTGCTTGAAGCAGTTTATCAGACAAATACTACTAGCACTACATGCTATTATAATAATTTAGATAAATCTATTAAAAAATCGTCGAGGAAGCAAATTAAAAATGATCTTTTTATCAAAATGATAAATGCCAATTGCCAATATATTACTATAACATTTTTAAGGCCATGCTTGTAACATAAAATATTATGTCGTTATCTATGATCTAAGAATTACATTTTAAGTGAAGGTTTTGTTTTAAACAACCTCAATCAATGTACATGTCGATAAAGCGAAGATAAAAATAATTAATTATTTAGCCGTCGGAATTTCTTAAAATAAATTAAATACCTACTTAAATGCTAAGCCAATACTCAAATACCGTAAAGTAGGTTACTTAAATCGAAATACTTGTAACTCTACATCTGTTACAAATTCCTGTTGCGTGACTTTCTTCCTTCGTACGTGTTAATTAATTAAATGTGCACTTATTGACATAATGCTGTTAATCATCGTGATAGTATCGCACGAAATTTGATTTCTTTTCGAATATAATCACGCGTAGTGCTATCAAGGTATGGCCTCAGCGTACGTTGTTCAAATGTCACGTAAATGTCAACCGCCTAGAGCTCCAGCCTCCGGATTACAACGTAGTAACGCCTGATTAACTGGTACAGTTTTATAATGATTACTGTCCTTGAGGCAATTGGTATTTACCGTTTCCACTCTTTAATATCATACTGTATCCGGATAAGGAATGAAAGGAAAACACTTTAAAAGCTAGTTACTTAGTTAGGTATCTACCAATTTTGTTTTAGATTTTTATCAGCTTACCTATAAAACCTAAAACGTGTAAGAGCGCTACAATAATTGCTACGAATTCAAGTCAGTTTATACGAGTTCTAATTTTATTATTTTTAATTTTAAGTAACATTTCTGAAAGGGTTTATTGTCCTTAATCAGCACTGTTTAGTAACAGCCTTACAGGCTATAGGTATCTACAAAATATAGTTTTTTTACTTTTGCCATTTGTATGATTCATACAATATTCAGATCAAAATCGGGACACCTAAATAATATGTTTTATAGAAATGTAAATTTTATCATAATCTTCTCTTATAAAACTTGTGCTATTACATAATTTGTATACAACGTAGTCAAAAGTACTATAGAGTTACCACAAAACCGTTATTCACTTTCACAGTACTTTACGATAAAATTTATCGGCTTAGTATTTTACCGTCACAAAATTAGGGTCAGTTTATCTGGCGTGTATTGACAAATACGCACATTTTATTAAAAGCTTTCAGTACCTAATGCTAAAACATTGGTATACATATCTACGTTACAGGAAATAAATAGATCTTTCTACTTTTCTACTACTTATTCGGTTGTTAGGCAGTATCTAACAATATTATCTGAAGAACCTGATTGACTTTTACTACAACTTTCACTTCATAAGAACCTAAATGTAGTAAGTAACTTGGATCGTACAACACTCAAGAATATATTGTTATTACGTAGAAGATAACTTACAGTAAGTCTCATTTAGAGATAAGATTGGTAAAATATATCTAAAATTATCCAATAGGTAGGTAGGTATTTAGTGAAATTTTCAAAAATTTTACACAGAATTTTACAATAAAGGAGTGTTACGAGTTTAGAAAGTAGATGATTTGACTTTTTTACATGTAAAAATCGCAATTGAATCGGCATCGGAAGTATTCCAAAATCAACGCTGTGCAAAAAATATTTAAAAATATCGTCAAGTTAATTACACGACCTACCTTATTTACTACGTAATAAAAAGATTAATTAACGTTGTAAAGCTTGATTGATACAGCTAGAATGAGATAACTCATCAAGAACGATTGGAGTAACGGTCCATAGGCTAATGCGTGAATAGAATTGAAATTTAAAGTTTGCAACCTCGTTACCTTGCTATCTGATAGTGAAGACCCATTCTTATAAAAACTGCGTTTTCTCTGATTAAATCTAATTTTTATTATACTACTTTATAAGAACTATTGAGAATTCACTGTTATTTAAAAATAAATTTCATTTAAAACTAGTTTTTTCATTTATACGACTGTCAATATCGTTGCAAGAAAGCGGTCGTTATAAAAATTTTTTAAATTATTATGGTGGAAGACAAAAATGTGTTCTACATAGAATGTCCAAGTAAACACAATGTTACACTTGTTATCACAGGTGAAATCGTAGTATGACGCAAAATGCTAAAGCAAATAGAACGATAATCACAATAATTCAACATCCATCAATGTGTAAATATCTTTTTGAATAGAGCATTAAATAAATAATTAGTACAAATACAGATGATTTAGTACGTATCCGCTGGTATTTACTGGGGTCGAGCGTAAACGTAAACTATTATTCGACGAAATCATTGTTTGTTGTGAAATAAAATGTTAATTTGAACTCTGTTGTTTGTGGTTGTGGTTGATGTGACCCTTTGAGGGTTGCAACCACATCAACCGCAGCATGAGTTGCGGTCAGAACAGGGATGCAAACAGTTACTACTTAGTGCTCTTATTACCGATAGATGGAGTTAGTATTATGCAGATCTGGGAAGAAAGAACTAACTACCGATACATTCCTTGCTCTGTGAGATATTCAGACATGAAAGCTAAATTAAAATAGAGGTAACGTTATAAGCTCATACTGCTTTTGCCGATTAAAAGTTAACAGACATCGCTAAGCCAAGCCATTAGCTCTACAAAGCTGAACTCTACTCTACGTTTTGCTCAAATAAGAGTACCAACAATTGACGTATATAGTTTTTATAAAAGTATAGTATATGAGACGTAATTTCTTACGATAAGTCCTGCCTATAAATACATTACAAGGCTTTAAAGAGTTTCATGTCCCATTGATGCGTAAATAAGTTATTTTGGAAAACCAAATTACATATCATTAACAACATAACTTCGCGAATATACTTACTTATTGTTATACATTACAATTCAATATTGATGCACTTGAATAAATACTGAATAACTACAATTTAATTATTTTTTTTGGTGGCTCCTTGAGGTGGACACAGGTACCTACCTATACACTAGGAAGGATTAACTAACATTATTTTAGTTGATCATCAGTTATATCATTAGTTTGTCTGTGGACTTTAGTAGGTAGACTTTTTTCAGTTAATATTGCATCTCTTATTTTGTTATGACAAAATCGGCTGCGAAATTGGCTGATGTCTTTGTAGAGCGTGGTATTTATCGAATGATGCGAAACTATAATACCAATCTGTAAAACAATATTTTTTTGCAATTGAACAAAATTGAATAAATCTTAGCATCTTATTAAACTACAGTAGGTTTTATAGTTTTTGGTGTACCTATAATAATAATAGTCCTAATGTTAGTACGTGACTTGGCTGTAGCTGTAGATGTTTCTAATTCAAGAAGCGCGTAAAGTGAGCGAGTTTTTCCCCATCTTCTTCTTCAAAGCACCTTAATGAAATGGAGGTAGAATGAAGAGTATCCCTGTGTATCATTAATATGAAAATAAACAAATTATTTTCAATTTATTCCTAAAACAGTTGTCAGCAGATGAAATTCACAATGTGTGGTTGAAATTCAATTTATACATTTTTTGCAGGTAGGTATACCTATGTATAATAATGTAATAATAAAGAAATGTATTCTGACGGAATTAGACATGAACTGAAATTGTCTAAAAAGTTGTGTAGGTCATCTTGTATTAAATACAAGAAGGTCGTATTGTCTAGAAAAAATTTAAAGCAATTTGTGATATTATGAGTACCTATGTAGCTGCGTGTCTAACGATTAAGTTATCATGACCTGCTTATTGAATAAGAATTCAACTAGAGAACCTGTTTAAAAAGCAAATTAGGCAGACACGTGGATATATACCTACCTATGTATCAAGAGACCAATATAAGCGAATATGCAAAATTTAATTACGCCGGTAAACAATTATTATAGTAGACTAGTGACTAGACAGTAGGTATCACTGCGAAAGCTATTACATAACGATACATTTCTATACGATTTCTTTGCCTTTCTGTATATACGTTATACGTATTTACAAAGGTTAAGATCGTAATAAGAAAGCTGCTTAAAAATGTATCATATTTTTTACTACGCCATGAAAAGTCAATAGTGCAACGTCTTGTAGAAGATTATTAATAAAATTGCGGTTGCAATTTTAAGGTTTCATTCTTGTACCGGCGCTAATCACTCCCAACCCGTATACAACCTGTTGATCCTCGTACGAGGAAATAAGCGTACATACTAACTTTTGTAGACACCACATGTTATTATTTTGATATTGCCGAAGTGTCTTAAAAAATTTAAGACCCTTCACTAAAGGTTCAACAACAACTTAACTATAATATTTTTATATCTTTTTCCTTTCCTTATAAGCGACAAAGTGTTCGATGTATGTTCGAAATAAAATGTTAGAGAGTTAATAACAAAACCCGTTTGCCACTCCTTAACCGGCAACTGGTGTTTAATGCATCATCATGCAGGGAGGTGGTAACCAATTCTTTCTAACGCTTTACTTTACTTTTTGTGCCCTCATAAATTTACCCTTGATCATTATAGTTAGGTATAATAATATTAATTTTTAATACAGTCCCTGGTAGACCGAACTTTGCCCGGTGTACAAATTTCAATAGAGGCATCCAGTGTCAAACTAAGTTACTATCTATGTTTTCAATATTTTACATAAACGACGTGTAAACGCATTGTTAAAATATGAAACCAAGATAAATCGAGCGTTCTATCCAAAAAATTCCAGACTTCGAATTTTCATCGCAATTGGAGCTGTCGTTTACTCCAGCGTCTAGTCTAAAGATAGTATAGGATACAAAAAACATTATACTGGCAGACTGGTAGAGTGTCAAGCTGTAATGAAACATTATTTTAAGTATCGACTTGTTGATGTCATGTCGATGAGGCGCCGTGGCGTCGCGCGGTTGCCTAGCAACCGAGGGCGCCAGCCGCCCCGCCTCCGTCCATGTCACATCTCACTCGTACTCTTTGTTAACGCTACGTATATTAACATTAACAAGGTATCACTTACTTAATGTAACCTATTATATCTTTATAGTTCCATGTCTCGTGGTATTATACTTAAGGTTCGATGTCTATTTATAATGCATCCTGTATTATTATGTAATGCACCCCCTTATATTAATAAATTTGTCTTCATAAATAGGAAAACAATTATTGGTTAAGTGTGCTTAATAATAATTGTCGACAATAATAATGTACAAGAAGTATTTTAGAAGAAAGATCTTTTTTGTATCCTGTACCTACTATGTCCTTTGTGCATCATATTAAAATGATTACCTACGTATCTTTTACGGAAATTTAAGAATTTATAACGAATAGCTGTCAACATAATCTTATCAGCTAACTTGTTTGAAAATCCTGCCATTGATTTATCGTTCATGGCTATCAAATACATATAACATTAATTTTAATCAATAATAATCGCAAATCAACCATGAACAGCCACTAAGCAATGTCTGAAATATTAAACTGCCTACAGATTATTTCATACTGCACTTATGTAATATTATAAGAATGTGTAATATTGTACGTAAAGTATGTTATGTAAAAGTTTTTTTTTTTATTTAAATACAGACCGTTTTACTTCATTTATTAGGTTAATTACTGATTTAGAAGAAATGTATGCAAATAGTAAAGACTTCATTCATCTACTTCATACTTTTTATTTATGACTAGTGGACCCGC
>LGAG01000441.1:226678-244144 GCA_001278395.1 Lerema accius | reverse complement strand
GATTAATTGAGGAGTGGTATTTAGTCACATATATGAGACGTTCGCGGAATGAGCCCGAAAAATTTTGTCTCAAAAATGCGACCGTCGCGGTTAAAAGGTTAATGTTATATCTTAACAAAGTAATAAGGACAAGCCAATAGGACTAAGCAATGATTATGTAATTTTATCTTCAAAGAATCCTGTTAATATGTATTTGATAAATAAATTGGAATTTGTATTTTGTACTAATGGGATGGCTAACTCCATAGGATAACTAACTTAGAATAATTTCATATATTTTTTGTTATTTTAATCTTAGTCCAAGAGTTCATAATTTATTCATATCATAATACCTATAACATTTCTTTGGTTCTAAAGTCAACAGAAAAAACAGATCTTATTTGATAAATATAAAAATGCAATATTAGCAACTTTACAACTAACTTTCGAGTCCTGATTATGGCAACCTCAATGCAAATAAAACATGGAAACATTTTTTTTCAATTATTGAAAGTTTATAACATTTAGATAAATAAGCTTAAAACACATTTTATCAAAGTTCCATTAACAATCTAAGTTATATTATGAAGTCAAAGCTTACATGTTTTAATTACATTTGCAGTGATAAAGTTTCTATAAAATTATGTTGCCAGGAATCCACCATCAATAGGCAACTCAACACCAGTAATCATGCTAGATTTATCACTCAAAAGAAAAACAACTGCATTGACTACTTCTGATACTTCACCAAATCTGAAAAGAAATAACGTATTTATTAATCCTGAAATCTATGAAAACAATTAATTAAAAAAACAAGTATACAGTATACTCCAATTACCTTCCCAGAGGTATTTTAGACAACATTTCTGAAGCCTTTTGAGGATCTGACCATCCAACTTTTGCCATAGCGGTCATGGTAACAGTTGGATTCACTGCATTGACTCTTATTCCATACGGCCCTAGTTCTAAAGCCATAGAACGTGTAAGTGCATCTAAAGCAGCTTTTGATGCACTGTAGATGGTATGATCTTTCAAAGCAGCCTGTAAGCATGATAATTTATAATTACTCTCTATTTTTGCAAATTTTCTCAAAATAACTTTTAAATAAACCTAAGAAACACGTATTAAGAACATTTAATTTTGCTTTCTATTGTATACATTTAAAATCAGTTTATTGCTGCTATCTTAGGCATGTCAATTTTAAATTCGAGAATGGACTTGAATATATTATTTAACAATAATGTAAGACTGCAATCCCAGAGGCTATTGATACAGCAAATATCTATATGACAGATAAACAAAAATGTAATACAAAATCTTCTATCTTATCAAGTACCTAAGATAAATTTTTAAATACCTCTTATTTAAGTTATCAACATAATATTCTAGATTTTGGCTTACAATCTCTCTATATTGTATATTCAATGAAAAATAAGTTACCTTTGATGCTTGAGATGATATATTTACTATGGCACCATGGGTTTTATTTTCAATCATCTTTTTTGCAACTACTTGACTTATATTCAAGACTGCTTTGACATTTACATCAAAGGTTCTGAAAAGAAGACATTTCATCAAAAAAAAAAAAATCTTCGGGCTACTTTGATCTTTTCATTCTTGAATTTATTTATTGGACTTATACTTTCGAAGCAATGCACTGAACAGAGTAAATATAAAGGGTGCCTTGTTTACTTAGCGGTTTTCTTATGTTTAGCTTCAGATTCAGATAATTTTAAGTTTTATTTTGCTGGTATTTACATGACTGTATTAAGTGGATTTTTTAAGCCGTATTGTTGTAATACATGTCAGTATAATCGGGTTATTGCTTACGTATCGAAATCCGCAGGCGAGCAGGTTAGGAAAGGTTCACATATGGCAACAGCTGCATTGTTTACTAAAGCATCAAAATGCCCCAAAGAGTCGACAACAGTGCGAGTTTTATCCCAGTTACTGATATCTACATCCACAATGTCTATCGAAGGATACTCGCTTTGTAAACTCTCCAGATGAGATCTAGTACGGGATAAAGCTACTATATTAGCTCCGGCTCTCCATAATTCTATAGCTATACCTCGACCAATCCCTGAAGTAGAAAAATAGCATAAAGATAAACGTTTTAAAAATACATAATGATAACATAGAGATGATAAACTTTCGTCTAACCTTGTCCGGCGCCGGTGACGAGAATTCGCTTGCCTTTAAATATCTCCATTGTATATGAATTTATGTAGATAATTAATTTAACAAGTAAATTGTGTCACGTAATCTAATTCTCCGCGAATAAGGTATTAATGTAATAGATCGTCGTGTAATATTTTTACTTCCGAAAGCAATTCATAAACCGACCGACAACCAACCAATGTCCGCAGTGCAACAGCGAGACAGCGACAGCAGGGTTCACTCTTCACTGTCACCTGTTCGTCATGCTGTCACACCTGACAGTTGACATAATTGACTGACAACTTCGAATTAAGTTTTTTTTAAATAAGGTTTATGGCTTGGATACGAGTTCTTAAGCACTTCGAATTGAGAATTCGCAATAGCTACAGATTAGATAGCGACACAAACACAAAACAACTATATATTATACAGATAGAAAAACTAGCACATGGAGCTAGTAATTTAAATAATTAGGTTGGCAACTAAGAAATTGTGTATTTGTGTTTTTTACCCACGACGCGACGTTCCGAGATGATATATGCGTTTAGGGTGAGAGGTTGTGTGTTTGTTTGTTTGTGCAAAACCTATGTAACGATTAATTATTCATAGTGAATTATATGTAAAATCCGTAATTTATCAACCTGAACCACGAACTTTTTTAAATAAATTTACGTCTGTAGTTTTTTTATATTATTTTAATATAAAGTTTTATTAGGTAAACATTATACTTATTAAATAATTATGACCCCCAATGAACATGAGTCGATGCTCATAGAGGGCAGCTAACAAGCAAAGGAGAGACAGGAAGATGAAAAAATATTGTGGTTAGGTTTATGTAATGAATAATTAGTGTAACTACAGATAAAAATTTTGGTAATAAAATCCTAAAAACAGATCAAAGGACTCTAATACTTTCCATAAAGGCTCTTACCTTTTTATTTAATTTTGTTAAGGAATCAAACACTTTAGGTGGTTCAAACACTTTTAAATTAAACCGAGAGATCTAAAATAGGCATTTCTAATTAAAATCTTAATGAAAATGTGTTGAGTAGAAGCAGGTATCTAATTGATTTGTATACGGTACAAAGATAATCGATAAGTATATTGTTGTTCAGTTACAATCATACAGTATTTAGCCGTTAACGCCGGGCAGCGGAAAAGGAATTAATTATGATGTGTTACACAAAGAAAATGATCATTATTTTATATTATATTCAAAATATAATTTGTGATGATACATTGAATTATGAAACAGAGAATAATATACCTCTATACAAAGGAGAAAGCTTTCCAACTGAGTATTTGCAACCTGAGCAATTGTCTCCTTCTACATCGGATTTAGAATATTATATAAAAAACTTGCAACGCACGGTAACTTATTTTTATAAAGAGATGATTAGCTATAATGACACAGAGGTTAATAGAGCGTTAGGAATATTTTTCACGAAAGGTAAGTGATTTGTATGAATTCCGTTTCCACCTGGATGATCTACGATAGTGTCCGTAGTATTGTAATGCGTATCTACCTATTTCTATTATTACAGAAATTCGGAAGCTACATTACATTATTATCTCCTTAAGATCTTCTAGTTTATTTATTTTATTATTTCTTACTTAATTTTTAATTCTACCACGGTTTTGATAAGGATTAACAGAATACACCTACTATTGGAAAGCAGTAATTCCAAAAAAAAAATCAGAACTCTCCCTAAATCTTCGGCCTAAGGCTTCGCCCGCGGAAGAGTAGTGAATAAAAAAATTGGATTTATTCCAAGGGAATCTATAATCGGGATTAAATCTATCCTATGTCCTATTATCGGATGCAAACTATCGGTGTGTCAAGTTTCAGCTTAATCCGTTCTTCGCTTAGAGCTTGAAAGACTTACAAACATCCAAATATCCAAACATCTTTATAAACTTTCACATTTATAATATTAGTAGGATAACATTCATAATGATTAAATTTAGATACTTATATCTAATATAGGTACATAATATATCTAATATTTGCGCACAAGGAACATCAAATTACATAAATTGTAATTTCAGCGATCCTTAAAAGGTCGATACGTGATCATGGAGACAAATTGGTCAAAACACATTACGGCATGGTGAAAGACGTTATCAAGAAATGCGACAGCTTTGTTTCTCATTACGCGTATGTAGTTAAACAAACCTTGATAAAAACTGTTAACGGAGAATTGGAATATAGGGGTAACAGCATTTTATATTAGAGGTAGAGACTAATTACTTAAGTATTTATTAGCTTTTCTTTTTTTGGATTTGGTTCCCCTCCGGCTAGCCAGTATTTTAGCTATATGAGTAGAACTAGTTATATAGAATAATGAAAATAAGTAGACCTTTTTCGAGGTGCTATTATTTCTCATGGGAATGAAATTGGTACATCTCCATAAAACATGATAATATACGAGTATGGTACCTATTTCATAGTCATGGTGTATCTGTTATGCTTCAGTGGCTAGAGTATTGAGGGATGATTCGGCACAGGTGTATTCCATAGGGGATTTCAACAGAGGCCGTTTGCAAAAATGGATCCTTGGCAACTTATCTATGCATCCCTATGTAGAGAAAATGGATAACTTGAAGCTTTCTAGAGAAAAATACGCACATATTACTGAACATATGGATTCATTTTTCATCAGTGTTGGAGCCTCCGGTATGATCCGATTTCATTCGATGATTTACTATTTAATTGAATTGACTAAAATTTAATCTTTATTTAACGTAATTCTTGATTACAATAGTACCATCGCACCTGATGGTAGTGGTAACGTAGTTTCGGTGGAACTTCACACACTTACCTTTTATCGAAATACGTCCAGATTCTGTCAATTTGTCTTGTATTTAAACTCGTAAGATATCCATGCCACCCACAATTCAGGGAATCCTACAGTAAAGCTATGAATGTGTAGTGTTTATAATTTTGTTTCTGATGTGCAGATGAATGTCTTTCTCGGGTCGTTCACAATCCTGAGCCTATTGACTTGTCTGAGTTGCGGCCATGCCGACCAGATCCCTTCTGTCGGAAGTCCTTGCTATCTTCACCATCGGCTGCATACGCCTTGAGTCATAGGTAATGTAGACGATTCTCCTAATTTAGAACTTTGATTTAGTTTAATGTTTCACTCACATGATTGTATATGACTAATTATATGGTTGACATTTGTATTCTTAGGTATGTATTAATTATTTCAGAAAAATAATGTGGTATAATTATTAAGAAATAGTTAAAATTTGAATATTAAACTTAATATTGTACGTCTGAACAAGACCGGACTTAGAGCACTATATTGTAACATCAAATATTTACTTGTACCTATAGTCCACAATAAAAGCATTTGAATTTGAATTTAGAAAATTGGTTAATAGTAGCAAGTAGATTTTAGGTCTCTTTGAAACATTTGGTGAAGCATAAACTGGTAAATAGCCAACGCCTTACGCAAACTTACGCTAGATCGTATTCATTCTAATGTATTTTTATCTATAACTATGGAAAGATTTTTTTATCATTAAGATCTAATTAACGGTTGATTTCGCCTAAGGCTCATAAAAATTCTGGTTAATTTCAGTTAAATCTTTCGGTTTAATAGGTACCTACTTACTTTCACAGACAATGGACTTATTTAAGACTACGGTATCAACCTAGGACGAACCTCAGTAATAGTTTTGAAAACAGCATCCCTATAGTTTTATTTAAATATTTAAGGGAATAAAATAATGTATTAAATCTGGTTCGAATTTTATTCGTAGGCTTCTCAACTTGTTAATGTTACGCCACTCCCGACGGTGTTACCTCCAGACGAACAAGGAAGACGAAGATTTGATGGATAGCCTCTGTGCCTTTATGTATCGTGAAGCGGTTTATCTTGCACGAAGCGGATTTTTCGCAAGAGATCTCTTCTTAGAACATGGTAGGCGTTCATTTTAGTCAAACCTACTTAACAGATAACATAATAAATCTTTTTACAGTTTTTTTATTTATTCAGCTATTTTTGATTTATTTTAAGTTAGTTAGCAATGGATTAGTGTTTATGTACTCATAAAATCCTTAAGATGATCTATTGGACTTAAAAAGAATTACATGTGGCCGTGTCAAATGTGTCTATAGTATTTTGAAAACCACCATTTTAGGCACCTAAGAGGGTAGTAACGAAACCATTTACCAAGATGTTTCAAGTCTAAAGTGATATTTTTGCAATGTATGAATCGGTAAGTTCAGATATAATTTCTTTCTCAGTGGCATTGTGCTCCTTACTCGGATATGAAGAATTTTTTCGAGCACGATGGTTTCGTAAAGTCGCTAGTTGGATGGATGATCAAGGGTGCATTTATGAGACACATAATTTCATGGTTAATAGAAGTCGAATACAGATAGAAAAAGCGAAAGATATTAAGAAACAAAATCGGTTGCGTAAGAGGCTAAAGTGGACATTAATTGAAGAATGTCATAGCCATCCAATGGCTCTACTTATAATGGTACTAGCTCATGCTATAAGGTATACATTACATTTGTTACCACAGTAAAAAATATTCATAAGATTTTTGTATTCTTTATTTCTTCCTTAATTAACAGTGCATTAAGCTACCATAGTTTACAATGTAGTTTTATTTTACAGTTTGCAACTTTTAAGTTCATAATTTAACAGTTGACGGGGGTGTTGCCATAATTTGTCTGGTAACTCTGCTTTATTAAAAACCTATTATTTTCAATAATGTACCTAGGTACATCTGTACTGTAGTACACGGACGTTGTCTATGAAGCCAATATCCAAGGGGAACGCAGTGGGAAATTATAAGCCTTTATAGGCCTTGGGTTCAGGGTATCTTTTTTATTACAATAGTTAATAGACATGATGTGTGTACTTACACAATTTGGTTGATATAAACTTAAGTAAGAACTGCTTAGTATATAATTTGTCAGCTGTTCTCATAATTATGTGTCTACTTCCCTTGGTAACGCCCATGCTGTAGTACCAAGTAATCAATTAGGTACCTTATATTTCTTTTAGGTACAATTAAAGCGAGATAATTTTATATAGTACCTACATAGGATCCTTATAGTGCATACTCTTATCTACGTTAAAATGCTTTGTATTAAGAACAACAATTTAATTAAAATAATGAATAAAAGATTTTTGTACCTATGGTATCTACATATATTTATTGTACACATTTTTATGTGCTTGTCTTACTTAAAATTATAATGTTTTGTTAAATTACTTAGTAACAAAATAAGGTAATAAGTTATTTTATATTACACGCATTCTAAAAGTACCTAGCAAAATAGTTGGTACTTAAAGTTCCTCTAAATAATAATTTTCTTAATTGTGTATTAGTTTTTTTTATGGCCAAAAATATTTTATTTTATAGGTATAAAAATAGTTAATCAGTCAATATTTCATTTCCTTAACATATTTTTGAAAATTTTGTTGGTTAAAGCTAAATAAAACTTATTGACTTAGTAGGTGTGTATAAACTGTTGATAATTAATTCGTTGCTAGAAAAATATAATAAACAATGTTCTAATAAGTTACGCTGCATACCTACTAAAAATAATGAATATAAAAATATTGAACATATTTAGATTTTATATTCATTATTTAATTATTATAAGTATAGATAAATTATAACAACAATTTGTACTTGTTCTTCAACACGCATTGCTAAAAGGAAATAATTTATATTTTAACTTGAACACAATAATAAATTAAATAAACAACATTTTAATGTTAAAATCTTCACTTAAATCCTAAATTTTGTAATTTATACAAAAATAATATCAATATCTTGAGATAGTAATTAGATAGCAAAAATACCGAACATGCCTTTTTAAATGTCCATATGAATTGAAAAGCACGTTACGCAATTAATTTTAACTTTTAAAGATAAAGTAAGTAAAAAATATTTTATAAAAGAGATACACCTAATTATATTATTAATAAATCGGTATTTATACGATATCCTCCATTTATCATAAAATGTTGTGCTATGAGTTGAATAAGGCACGTTTAGTGGTGAAATGATGCAAGACCTTGGACCAAGTTATTAATAGATATTAACAGATAATAAGTGTAAATCGCTTTATCGTTTGTAAGGTGCCTTGCGGTAACGACCCCGTTCCTCCTCATCTCGAACATCCAAATAATGGCTGAACACCACCGCCCATAAGTAGAGGTATAAACCTGAAAAAAAATTATGTTTGTAAAGATTTTCTATGGTTAATATTGTCACTAAAATAACAGTTTCTGCTGTAGTCTATGGTTATTATTGTTACCTACTAAAATAACAGTTTGTACCTACTATATGCGTCTCTTTTGAACTTTAATTTTATGAGAGTCGTCGGAATAAACGAATATCGTGTTGTAGTCCTAATCTTTAATAGATGGCTTGACATCTATCTATTTTAAATATTAAGAGCATAAATAATGAAAAAACTATTACTGAAAAAAAACTGAAAAAAAAATGTTATATGTATTGTGATCCAACTCAAATTATCCCATCCACTTGGACTACTTAGGTAAGCTGAGATAAGAACAATGAACTTTAATCATTAGTGACCTCTGAATCATTTTACTTAACACAAATTCAACGCTAATTTTGTTAGAGTCAGAGCGTAATTAGCAAATATTCACTCGATTCATCAGGAAAGTATTTCTTCGGTTCAGAAATCGAGATATTGTTTTGATGAGTCAGACGGTGCACTACGGTGAGCCGTTGCATGATTCATATGCATTCAGTTATGCGTTAAGGAATATAGTAAGGTGGGGTAAGACTAACACACGGGGCAAGACTAACACTGTCTATTATCTCGATACGTATAGCTTAAATACGAAATTCTTCCAGTCTGTAAGATAGAACAAACGTACCTAATGTTCTCGGCTAAAACACACACATGTCGTTTTTTCAAGTGCATATCGAGATAATAGACGGTGTTAGTCTTGCCCCGTGTGTTAGTCTTACCCCACCTTACCTTAATACATTTTAAATAAACGCGCACGCAGCAAAGGCAAGGATTCAATAGTTACTGGGCAACGGGGTGTAAAGTTTAGAATGGAAAAAGTGACAAAGATCAAGCCCCAAAACGTTTTTAATGATAGCATTAATAGACAAATGCTGAAATTTCTAAACTTGTGTCGAGATCCTGTAAATTAGTTCATGTCGCAACAATTGCAGCTCAACTTCATTCCCTTATTAGGTCAAACATTATTTGGTTTTAATGCTAGAAATTAACGTTAGCAGCGCAAAGCGAATTAGAGCTTTACGATTCTCAGCTCAATTCTCTCAATTTTATGATAAAATACTTACAAAGATATATAAGACCGCCGACAAGTATAAAGGTGGCGAGTAGCACGTGTTCTTCACCGTCAAGATAGTATGTTATCGAGGTGTGAAGCACGCTGATCAACAGCCCGATAGCCAGCACTATACCCAGCACGACCCACGGCAGCATCAGCCATGAGCGTCTCTGTAATCGAAAATTAATAGATATATATACTTACTTATGTACAATATTATAAGTTTAGTAGTAGGGATATACAACTGTACATGCTGGAACTACCTACAGTTCGTCTTAGTTAATTACTGAACAGTTCCTTTTTCGAAAAAAGGGGTACAAAGTTTTAATTTCACGTATAAGTAACCACGTATAGATTTATCTACACCCATATTATTGATGAATTTATATATATTTTGTAGTAGATTACAGAGTTTTTTGTCAACAAAAATTCGCAAATAACCATTTCATGTTTCGACTAAATAAACATCGCGAGGTGTTACAACTCACGAGGGTATCTCTACAAATAAATAGAGAGTCTTCCAATATATATTATACTTATATATTTTATAGGTGTTGTACCCCACTCCAAATATACATAAGTATAAGATTGTATGTAGCTACCTACATTGATTATAACCCACGTGTATTACTTCGATCGATGTTCCGTGTTATAAACAGATGACATTCCAATGATGACGAGTCATTTTACTAACTAAGCAAGACATAAATTACTTAGAATTTCCTGAAGAACCCTATTAGGGCAGTTATACAACAAAACTAAGTACTTATAGGTACGCTTATAAAGTGAATTTTTTTAGCAGCCGTAAATTAAGATGCTCTCGTTTTAAGGGGACAGGAATATTAGCAAACAATAACGAATACATCCATGGACATATGAAACTACGTGCAGATATCATTCCTAATTTATTATTTCTAATGCAGGCATCTAATATTATGAGTATGACTAATATATTTTATATACCACAGGTAATTAATAACGATTAAATCACTACTCACACCTAATGTTTTAAGGCTGACTTACCGAGTACGAAGTCTGTGAAGCAGCATAAAAGAAAGTAATATTAGCAGAATATTGAAAAACTTATAACTTTAAAACTAACTGCCTATCGGAATAGAACTTATAAAACATAATTTTATAAGTAAAAGTATAAACTGTACGTGTATAATGTCAAAAATATATTTACCTTCAATATAGCCACTATGAGAAGTCCGCATATTAAAATTGTAAAGCAGAGATTCACAGTCAGGATTATCCTTGGAACTGAAAAAAAATTAAATATAATTTAAACATGCCGCATTTCGGGAGAAAACTTGCACTTAAACAATGAAAACATTTTTTTTTATATACCTAATTTTGTGTAGTGTACAAATACTAAAATGTTTGTCAATCTATCTGATGGTTTGTAAAGTTAAGAATTATTCTAAACAGGTGTAGATTTTTGAACACTTGTTACTTACTGTCTAAGTCTGCCAGTTTCTTATCAAAGTCTTCGGCGAATATGAATGTTCTATACGAAACATTGTGTTTACTCGACACCCATATTGTGATGATGGTGATGATCGAAAGGATGATGCCGAGAGTCGCGGTGATGAGCGAGCCGGTTCTCGTCGAACCACAACAACAACATGTTTGTAACCGCTTCATTTTCTTCTATATTTACAACCTTTTGATATATCTGCTCTCTATCTTTCTCAGCTTCGAATTTCACAGCGTTCTGAAACAACACACCTATTTTTAAATTTAATCTTGTTTAATAAACTTCAAACATTTCAGTACGTTCGTTGTAATTTGTAGCCAAGATGAATAAAATCGTCGGTGTTTTGTTTTTGTACACTATCTCTGATTAGAAAACCCTTTATATCTATAATATCCATAATGTGTGTTACTATAATTTGAAAAAAAAAAGAAGATAAGTTCGATATACCTAGAAGCCTCCTAGTTCTACCTACTATAAAGCACGAGGTCTAAATATCTACTGGTAAAATACTGTCTTAAACTCGTTACAAAAATGTTTAAAGAAGAAAATAAAATTGTATTACTCGCTCGTAAAATTGAGGTCACTTCCGTTAATAGTTTAGTCGTTTCACTGTTTCGTTATTATCTATTCCATAGCGTTGCTATTTCTGATCGTGACACGTGTTTTGTTGAGATGTACCGTGACGTCTTGACGCCATGCCGTTAAGGTGCGATTTCCTAGTTGCGTCTAACGACTACCGTTAGCGATGTACGAAGATACCATTTACCGAGATGGACAGACATTAATTAGTATAAAACCAATTTTTGTATAACTATCTACGACTGTAATTGCCAGGAACTGATGTGTGGTGTTTTTTTCTTATGTTAGCATCAATTTCATCTATATCGTAGTATGATAAGAGTTCTTTAATTTGCATCCCTTTTTAGGAATTCGAAGGCACTTAGTCTAAGATTTGAGATAGCATTGGTTTGATCATTGCCTTCATAATTGCCTTTTTCTATCGACAGTTGCACTCTACGTAATCCCACCTTTACTCGTGACGGCCGACCGGCTCCCGTACTCCTAAAATATTCTCGACAACCTACCTGCCAAATGTCACTTTAGTTGGAAACTCACTAAAAATGCCAACGGAGCTGAGATCAATTAAGGTTATTGTTTTCATTACCCCGCTAAAGGTTTTACCTGTTTGAGTGGAATTTGTAACATTTAAATGCAGTAATGCGTATACTCGATTTGAATAAAATAAATAAGACTGTATCAATAATAAGAATATTGTATAAATAGTATTTAGGTTAGGTTTCGCGGGTTAATGGAAGTTAAAAGAAAAATGAACCGTAGTACAATCGATGGGATTATTAGCTCATGATCTAATTCTGGTGCTGGTGGACCGACATTCCAACGCAACGTTTGTGGCATAACATAACAGTTTGCTGAATGGTTATTGCGAAACTCTGCATTTCAGTAGGATGTGAGATGTGTTGTGTGTGAGTCAGATTAACAGGTTGTTTTTTGATCCACGATATTGAAATACCTAGCATTACTATAACTATCGATATCGGTAACTAATTAAAAATATAAGATTTATTGGGTAAATCGACATAGGAGACTGAATTATAACATTAATGACGAGGCATATCAAACTTTAAGAATACAATTAAAATAACAATACAAGTCCTTAGTGTGGAGCAGAAAAATATAAAGTACTAGTCGAATACGATACAATAGGTATACAATTGATGATTAATGATGATTCATAAAGTATTTAAAGTATATGACTAAAACAATAGTACAATAAAAGACTACAATAAAAATAAAATTAGTCCTCATTGTAACAGAAAATAATTTAGTCCTCTAAAAGCATCCGTTTAAATTGTCCACAACTGAAACAAAGACGCAGTATTCCATCTACAGTAAGTGGAGTTTAATTTGAAAATTGGTTCGTATCTAGTGCAGCGATGATAACCCTTGCCGACCATCACTGACCTTCGCCTGACCCAGATTGCAGATAACATGACCTTAATATCATTCCTTTATTAGGTGAGCTTTTAGCAATACAAACGGGACACGCCTCGACATTTTACACCCCGTCATTTGACCCTAAGTCACTATTATGCTTTGTGAAACCCCTAATGGAACTAAAGTTCAGAGAAAAGCTCTACTCGTACTTCAGCGCTTATTAGTTAGGTAGGTACATTGTTTAGAGACGTTATTATTATATTGCGCACAATAATATTATACATTTTAGAAATAATAATAAATAAACTAACTCGTTTAATTTTTATATTCTCTTTAAAATAAACAAGAATAATGACATTTATAATGTGGTAACCCGTTAATGCCTATGTAGCAATTTTCCCGATGTCGTAACGTGAAAAAAGTTCTTAATAAAAATCTATTAATAACGTCATGGGCACTGCCTTAGACGTTCAAGTCTTACATGAGTATGGGTCTACTAACATTTTGAAGTTAGGAATATTTGGTATAACGTTTACAGAAACCGGAAGCAGTGAGCAATACCATTGGTATTGATATCCGAAAAAATCAGTACACTTAAAACTTATATTCATTTCATTAATAATATTTAGTTACGACTAGATAATGAGTTTATTGTAATGTATTCGTTTTAAGGTCACTCACAGCTACCGTATTCATCCGGCGGGCTATTAAATCAGAGCGTTTGCGCTGTTTTGGGCGTGACGGACACCGAGTTCTTTGTTTGTTTATTACGTAACTTGATTGATATGGAATGGACAAAGCTACATTCATTCACTGTTGTATGCTGTATGTAATTATATAGACATCTATGTCATGGTAACGCAATCTGATGATATCGTTTTGGATGCTTATTTTAGCGTGACCTCTTTTTACTGTGATCATCTTTAGTGTTCATTATTTGAGATTTATATTAGGAGGCATATCACCACATTACATATTGGTGCCTTACAACTTTATAACACAGTAATAATGAAGGCATAATACCACGTTAGTACGTACGTTTGTTAACGAGCGGAGAAATAATTTCACGTACGATTTTAGTAAAGTTTTAGCATCGATTATTTGAAATTGTAAGAGGTACAGAACATTTCTTTTTTAAATGTAATTTTAAGTACAGAGTACCTATGTACCTACTTTTAAGTATAAAGAACTCTGTTGATTCTATACAATGAAAAAACAATAGAGTTTTGGGATCAGTAATGTAGAGACTCAATAAGTACGACAAGTTCATCACGTTTAATTTAATATTTTAATTTCTTTACAGGAATGACTGTAGCTGTAGACTTATAGACTCATGCGCTACCTACGTTAACTTAATCACGTTTTAGTTGTTGGTTATTGCATTTCATGTTGAGTAACGTTAAACTGTTGTGTCATTGTCACTCGTGGGGAATTCATACACGTTACGTCAAACTTCAGGGAATAAATACAAAATCTATCCCCGCTACTTGATACATCATACTAAACAATAATGGACGAGATAATTACATTAGTCTACATTTTTAAAGCGGCTGGGTTCTATATCACCTACTTAATTACAAATGGGACTGTGCACAGTGGTAGGGTTAACTTCGAGATAAGTTCCTCGAGAATCAATCATGAATTGGTTTAACGTGTTCCGGAAGCAATATTGGAGAGACAGTTGGATAACGGGTTCCGCCCACGGGAAACACCTTTTTGGTTGGTAATGCAACCGTGATACCATTGGTAACCATTAAAAAGATTTCTTAATTCCATTTAGATCACTGATACAAAAAAGCGTTTTAAAAAGACGCATTGAACTTTTCATCGTGCTATTTTCTGCTGTAAAAAAATGGCAAAAAACTTATTGAAGCTTTCGTAAAAAGTGGCAAGACTGATTTGTTATTGGATAAGTAAGATGTCCGTGAAATGTGACAGATGGTCACTCACGATTGCGAACTGTTTATCGCTTGGCAAGACGTCGCATACCGGCCAGGTTCTTGTCGTTGGCGCGTTCCTCAAGGTTCACTTCTCAGAAGGCAAGTTTACTGTGTCATTATCACGTTGTTGAAAGTTAGATATACCTATCTTAACGCTTAAGATTTACTTTAAAATTCAAATGAACTTGAACTTTAATGATTTAATTAAATGGCTACCCGCAGGTGTGCCTCAAAGTTTATTATGCCGGAACGCCGTCCAATAGGTTCTGGGTTTGATTTTCAGCGAGGCGGAAATTGGAATGATGAACTTAAAATTCTGTTCTCGGTCTGAGTGTGTAGTCGTAATTTTCTGTATTGTCCTTGGCATTCTCGAATCTGGGACTTCTATTGTACACCATCCACATGGGGAACCTATAAGTAGTAGAGTTGTTTCCTTTTAGCCTTTCTTACATCGTATTTACTCTACCGCTTTACAGCCAGCGTAGGTCATTTTATAGACTTTGAAGATTTTTCATATTCGAGCCAGGTTAGTTTCTAATCAGGATATTTATGTGATAGATAAGTTTGTCCACTTCATAAACAGGGAATCTTAATTTTGATATGACCTTTTGTCTTGCTAGTGAGCATTAGGTTCCTAACACAGAAATAAACGAAGCTGACATAGGTACTAAAGAGACACATCTACATGAAATTAATTACTTCTTTATGAGTATTCAACTGATAGTGACAAGTTGATAGGGCATCGCTGTAATTATGTCTTGGAACTTAAAGTTACAATTAACGATGCTCTATATTTATAGACTAAAATAGGTCGAGTAAATTTATTTTAATATGTTGCAGCTCGATTGGTTTAATTAACGAAATCGAGGATGATATCCAATTTATTGTGACTGCGATGTATTCTAAGACTTGCATTCCACATACGTTTATACTAACGGGTATTTTCAGAGATGATCGACGCACTATTACGAAGTTTTGTAGTCTTTATATAGACGTAAGAAGATGCGTAAGTTATTAAATATTTGTTCGTTTTTAAAAAGGTATCTTCTTATTTTCGTTGAAATAGGTATTTATTTTTAAATTAAAATACCATTATTTTTAAAGAATTTAAATATAAAAACTTGGTTAATAGGTACCTCAGTTACCGCAAAGTACAATAGTCATTCAACGTCTTAATTAAATCGCTGGGTGATTCAAATTATAATGATTACAATGATGAAGCATTGTTTCTTGGAAACATAGTCATTCTCGCATAATATATTGTTCAATTTTATAATAATTCCATTACATGCGATCAATTATAACACAATTCACAATTCGATTTAAAACGTGATGTTTTTAAATCAAATGCGTTTTGTTACTATTAGGACAAAAAAACTGAAAGACCCATTTTTCAAATTGCTTAATAATGAACAAAGAGCGAGGAAAATGAGAAATAATTAATTTAATTACAAGTATACTGTGAAGGATTTAATTTTCTCAGCGTTATTTTGCTGCGGATACAATCTCACTGATATTGAGTTACTGACCGCAGAATGTGCCATTTCTAATGAGATATGACAGGCGACTCGCGTCAAGTTACACCTTGGGAGGAAGGAACCTGATATGTTATTTATTGTCCTTTTATGATTTCTTCGAAGATGAGAATGAGAACTAAAGGCAGTTCATCTCACGTTTTTATTTACATTACAGTTTGAAATGACAACAAAATTATAATAATCATAATATTAAAGTACAAAAAAGCGTTCCTTGTTTCAATGTTATTAAGTACCTACTTATGATTATTTTATTAAGTTTTTAACATAAAAAAACACGGTTTCTTTAAACATTTGCGTGTGTATAGGGGTTGTTCTTACTAGCATTACAAAACTAATTAGCATAAACCCATATTGCCAAGTAATTGTTTACTTTAATCGATGTCTTATTTACTTATTTTCAGTTTATTAAGAATCAATATTATTAAGCAAAAAGTCAGCAAATACTAAACTGTGATTTGCTCTTTGAATTAAAGTTAATGCTAGAATAAGCTAGTTCAAGCGTAAATTCAGACCATCCCTGTATTAAATATTATCAATTATATTATTATGTAGATACAATAATCTCGTGCTTAAAATAAGTTCGTGAGTCGTATAATCGAGTGGTAATAAAACTACAAATGTATACATATATGGCTTTGGCTGGTCGTAGGTCAGTCGTGTTTCGGAGAACTGAAAAGGAATTCCTCATTCGTGTGTCATTGGACTCGTCGACAACCAAAATTGAACTTAACTTTGGGATTATTATCTTGACACGGATACTTTATTTATGCTGATAATGCTTTAAAACGGTTTTCAAAACTGTTATTAAAAGTTACCTTTGAGTGAAGTATATGGAGATAGAGAAAATACACTTGTAACTGTTTACAAGAATAATGTTTTTATTTTACGATTTCTGAATGTGTTCACTGCATATCAGAGAGTTTAGAAAATTAAGAGGTCATAAAAGACATAAGCTTTACGAGTAGGTACAGTTCGTTGATAGTTACCGTAATAAATAAAATAATTATTCTTAACAAAAAAAAAACCGACTTCAAATGAACTAAAAAGTAAAAAATAATTTTCTTTATGATTTAGTTAAACCCAAATTATTAAATACG
>LGAG01000441.1:182469-226380 GCA_001278395.1 Lerema accius | reverse complement strand
TTAAAAATACGCTGATTGCTTTAAGTTGTTCCTTATGATCTAATAACTAATTGTGAACTTAATACTGCGGGCCTTTTTTTCTGGTACAAATTCTGCCATGATTCTTTTTAACTTTTAACATTAAATGATTATGAGTAAAATCTATTTTCTTCATTAATGGTCTGGTCTCTAACTTTTTATGGATATTGTTTACAATGAAGTAGACGTTCTGTGAGATAGTAGAACCATGATTAATACAAGTAAAGTACCAGTTTCACGAAACATTTTGTGAATGATTTCCTCAGCAATTGAGCAAGTTCACAGGAAAACGACTCGTAAAGTGATAAGGCGGACGACAACGCTTACGGACCGACAAAAACAATAATGACGTAACAGCCAGCAGTGAGCAGTCATTGAGGCAGGGTCACGGCTTGGTAAATATAGTATTAACATTGCACCCAGCCGAGTGTCATTCATTAATACTGACCTTGTACTCACTCGATGATTTCACATAATTGTTAAAAGAAAGGAAATATTATGAACTCCGCGTATTTGAACCGTAACTGTAGCTCGTCCGTAGAGTATATTAACCCCCCCTTCAATCTTACACAAGAAGAAATGTAATTTTTTAAATATCAAAGGAAGTTAAAAAACAGGAAATCTTAGCTACGGCATTGTTCATGCTCCATGCTACACCTTCAAAGAATAATGAAACTTAACATTGTTACAAAAACGTTTTTTAAATGGCATGATTATTTATAAAGATTACCAAATATTACAAAAAAAATTATAGCCATGTTAGGTAGGTACCAGTTGGTCTGAATGCTCGCTTGCTTGTGTACATAATATTGTTCGACTCAACCATAATGTAGTACTATCTTATATCTCATGCAGTTGACTAATACGAAGGTCGACTCCTCCGAGATGGATGACGTCATACGGATTGCGTGGATGTAGTCATACTGCCCGTAGGTATGTGCAAACGTAAATATATATGGCCTGTTTTATTTTGCAACATAACAAACAGATTTTATATTCATTTTCATGGTCATGCAAATAGAAATTGGAACTTGTATGTAATTCCGTTAGGTGTTTCTGCGGTATTTAGTAAAGACGGTGTATACATATCTGTAAGTATATATACTATCATAAAATAAATAGAGGACAGGTATAGGTAATATGAATCTAAAATATTAGTATGACTTCATAAATAAGTTATTATAGATAGTAGTATCGTCAATCAAAACTTTCTCCAAGCTTAAATTAATAAATGCTAGCTTATCTAATGACCGCGTCCATCGCGCAGTCACTTGATTTAATCATATACCATAAATATCTAATACCTTCTAGTTTTATTAATTGATAGTTAATTAACTTATTAAATATTCAATTGAAAAGACCAAACAAAACTACACAATACTCATGTTTATTTTAATACTAGACGATGCCCGCGGCTCCGCCCGCGGAAAAGTCGATAAACAAAATATTGATTTTATCCCAAGGGAACCTATAATCGGGATAAAATGTATCCTATGTCCTATTCCTGGATGCAACCTATCTGTGTACCAAGTTTCAGCTTAATCCGTTCAGCGGTTAGACCGTGAAGGAGGGACAAACATCCAAACATCCAAATATCCAAACATCCAAACATCCAAACATCCAAACATCCAAACATCATTACAAACTTTCACATTTATAATATTAGTAGGATAGTAGGATAACGGCTACCGTTTTTTCGGGATATTTTCCTTAAAATTCGCGAACCTTATCTCGCGTGCTAGTTATGTGAAATTTCAATATGCATATGCATGCTTTATTTCATACAGCGTCCAAAAGAAGTGGACATACGTACATACATACGCTCAAAAAGTTCAAAAACAATACCCTTTTTCTGGTACAGTGTAAAAAGTAAACCAAACACGTTAAGAGGAACTATTGGCATGACATTGGAACACCCTCTGCGTGTTATCTGAACTCGACTAGTACCTGTATACTAGTAAAATAAGACCTTAATCACGGACCTCAAGTCAACGTAACATTGAGGGGAGATCAAGGTCAACTACATAACTAGTTAAGTTATTTATATAGTACTTTATAGTTAGCAATGAGTTTCTTGTTAGGGTTTTGGAAAATTGTTTAATTGAATCATTTTCGTGTAATTATTTTAGTGTTGTTACCCGTCTTTCTAGAAATTACTATGACTACTCTGTTTTGGAAGTTATCGAGCCTTCAAAGCGCCTAGTCCCGGGTTCAATCTGGCTAATGTAAAAAAGTAAATAAAATAATGTAGATATTAATTAATATTTTGCAATTTGTTAAAATGCTTGCAAAATTAGATTAAATGCTTATGTTATCATTAAATGGTTACGTAATCAATTATTCATGGACTGAACTAAACCGAATAAGGTAATAATGACATCATTTCGGGATAATATTGATGTGATAGGTACCTACGTTACCAAAATGACTCATTTATTTTTACACATAATACAAAATGGAGTGAGGTCCTTTCGAAGGAATATTGTAGGTCTTATTGTGAATCAGTACTTTTGAAGGTAATAATATAAATGTAAACTTTACTTCAATCATGCAACTATATTACCTAAGTAATATTTTTAGTAATATACATGAATGAATTATATTTTAATTAGATAAGTAGGATTGATAAATTAATAAATTAATAAATTAATCTATTATAGACCATGATAAAATAATAAAAAAATCGTTTATTTTGGAAAATCCTTAAGTATTCGTAGACGGAGGTTAGTAAATAGTCAGAGACACTTGTAATAGTAATTCTTCGTACTTCCAAAGTTACGTATCTTAATTAGGATTAAGCATAAATGTTAACAAAGAACTATATGATAAGAAATTAGGGAGATCTGTAAGGGCTTAGAAAGTATAGTACCAACCGAGATGTTATGCTAGCACCTCCATATACGAAGAGCTCCTTATAAGGGCACTCGGGAACAGAAGCGCGTTCTCACGTACTGGCTAGCTTAACATGCTGTGAAGCCGCCCACAGTTTCTACTTCATTCCTAATTGGTATCAAGATCACTAGATATCTACTACGATATACGAGCTGTGACAGAAATGTCACTGTTACAACTCATTGTTGCGTTGTAATTAGAAATAAGATATAAATGTTTATTAAACATAAAAAAACGATTACTGGAAGGTAATTATAACTGGAAAGGTAACTGGAAGGTAACTATAATTGAAGGGGAGTTGAATTACTTATTCTACATGATATTCCGATCTAGGATTATTCGTGTCGCTAGTCGTATGAACTACCTAAATAACACTGTCAACTAAGATTAAGAACAAACATTTATCTTTCACATTAGGCTTATTTTATTCGGGAATCGAACCCAGGGTTCGCAACTTTACAGGCAGGTTAAGTAGTCTTTATAGAATAAGCTACGTGTAATTAAATGTAACATTCTGATCTATCTAATCCTTTTATATACCTATCTAGTACACATATATGTATATGCAACCAATCCAGTGAAAAGAAGATTGTTGCTGGGGATATTTATCTGCTTAAAAATAGTATAGATATCTTACTTCAAGATAGAAAACAATCGAATTTTTAATACCCACTAAATTATGTAAATAACTTTTTATATTCTTAAAAATAGTTTCACTTCGTCTGGACAATCTAAACATGAACATTCTATACGTGGGAGGTGTTGTGTAATAAAAAACTTGTAGATTTACATACTCGCACCAAAACAGTTTGAAGGAAGTGCTACCAAACGCTGTATTGACAAGTATTTTCAATACAACTTTGATATCAAAAAGTTTGGAAATATGTTTACGGAATAATATAGATACGGAATAATATTTATTTTTATTTAGAATAAGTATAGATATAATTGTTGCACAAACTGATTTGCAGTTGATGCTTTTTTAATCCATCATTTATAATACTTTAAAGATATATTTGTAAACTAGACGATGCCCGCGGCTCCGCCCGCGGAAAAGTCGATAAACAAAATATTGATTTCGTCCCAAGGGAACCTATAATCGGGATAAAATGTATCCTATGTCCTATTCCTGGATGCAACCTATCTGTGTACCAAGTTTCAGCTTAATCCGTTCAACGGTTAGACCGTGAAGGAGGGACAAACATCCAAACATCCAAATATCCAAATATCCAAATATCCAAACATCTTTACAAACTTTCACATTTATAATATTAGTAGGATAGTAGGATTGTCAACCGTAGATCTAATTAGTTTAGTGATAGTTCATTGAACTTTCCCAGATAAATGTTGTAACGATCGATTAGTTCCACGTTACTAATTGTTTAATGAGTTGTGGTAAGGAGCGTGGGTTCAGCTATCTGATCTCCCCAGACATAGTAGTGGATCTCCCACACTGATTACTTCATCATCAATCAATATTTCCTGCTTAATAACAATACGCATGATATCATGAATGGACCGTACTGTGGATATTATAATATTGATATTGTATTATAATATTCGTCCAAAAATAAGCAACAAAAGTAGCTCAAAAAAGCAATTTGCATAGTTTACGTGGATGGCTATTAGGAAAAATTTGCAAGCGATGTATAGAAATGTCAATCCTGTACGTATTCACATAAATGTCTTAGGTACTATAAAATTTTACGTTAGCTGCTAAAAGTATTTTACGAAACATTTAAATTCACTTGTTACTTTACTTATCGCTTAAGAAAATTATTGTACACAATATATCTACACGACAAGATGCTGGGTATTCATCGAATTTACAAAAATAACCCGCGACGCACATTTGTTCAAGGCAAGGACGTAGCCTACATTGAATATTCTAAACCAAATCAAGGCCTGACACTAGATGTATATCATATAAGTAATTGTAATTAATTTTAAGGAATGCTTCACTTCACGGATTTATTACCTATTGACATAGCGATTGTTAAACTTTGGAACTATCAACTTATATTTATTTACCTTTGTCGTTGCTTAACGATGAGACGAACAAATCACTGACGAAGCACTTATAACACAAGGACCGTTTTTAGGTAACAATTGGAAAGGCACTATGTTTGTCGTGTCGTATTAAATATTCGTAGTATGGAGAGCGCATACAACGCGCGTTAGCCTTGCCCGTCGAACGACGTCTGTTGGTAACGTCGCCGTCGTCGCGCGTCGTACCGAGTCGTCTATACGGTGTGACGGTGTGCCATCTAAACTGTTTACTCTCTGATTCACGTTGATACGGACTACGGTCAAACATGACGGTTTCAGTTTCAGATTCTATGAAATATATGATCGAATACAGTGATTTTCTGCTAGTAGTAAGCTAGCTAACGGTACACAACCTACAGATAGATATAGACCACCGCGTTCTTATTTGTTTTGTCAGTAATTTACCTTAAAAAATATTAAGATTTAAATGTTTACTACTCTGATCTTTTATTAAACATATTGTACTTTTGAAATCATTGAACAAACTCAAAATGTAATTTTAGTAGGTATTTACGATACAATTGCATGTTTATTCCAATGTAGGTACTAAGTTTCTTCTCATGCGTCATTTTAATTACTTATTTATAATCAACAGTAATTACTTATTCATGGTAAAATATAAAAATAACATTTTAAAAACAAATTAACATTGAACGGAGACCCTATAAAGTCCCCATAGAGTCCCTTCTCATTTCCATAACTATATAGTTATTTGCTGATTTAAATCTAGAAAAAAAAAACAAAATAATCGTAAATAACCTGTGTAAATAACCAATAAATCTGTACATAGATTAAAGACTTGGTTTAATTTTCATGCTGTATTTTGACATAATTTCCCTTTTCATTAACTGACAAGTATTTGACATAAAAATGAGCCAAAACGAAAAATGACGTAAAAATCCAACTCTTTCAGTTTATAAAAATAAATCAATAAAAATGATAAACATTCTGTCGTACGTCGGCATGGACTTGCAGTCTGAAGTATGCATGTGGACGTTGTTAGGCCTCCTGAGAACTATATTCGATGCAACACTTTTCAAAGTGAATGCTAATTTGAAACAGGTGCCTTGCATGAAACTTGATCGCTGAAAGATTCACTATTTGTTTCTCCCACACGTGTAGTTGTAGCTATTAATACGAAGAATTTTCACCAGGATATTTGAATTTAAACGCATAGTTTCATAGTAGCTACTTTGATATGGGTGAAATAGTAGAGTACCGAGTGTCTTAGTTTTGCTATTTCCTTAATACAACCCATTATGTACTTCCTTTAATGCTTTAGTCTTAGTAAATGATCAACATATTACCATATAATGTTATTTTTATGATTCGTCTCAATACATTTATAAGTAGTAGAATTTATTATCGCCTGGTTTGTATTCTTTTTATTTGTATGCACTTAGATATCTAGTGGCCGTTCTCCATAACAACCTATCTTGTTCCTTTAGATGAACTTTTTCTTAATTTATCCTACCCTTCACCTACGTTAAATTTATCGTAATTTAATATTATATTAACTCAGGTATGGCAGATGAAGATGCCAGAAGAGCTAACAAGACCAGTCCAGCGCGTACTCCGAACAATGATCTCTGGGGTGATTCTAGTACAATGTTTCACCCTCTATGTTTACCTCGCCTCGTATATCGTGCTGCTTTATCCGGTTTTCCTGGTATAAATTTTCAGACCCTTATGTTGGCCATACGAATCTTTGTAAAGCGTTTATTTGATAGACTTACTGTTACCTATCCTGAGAGATTCCTACATCCTACTTTCAATTATTTATTTATTCATTACTGAACCCCAAGAAGTGGTACAATTGGTGAACTTAATTTTAAATAGTATCTACACTTCTTACCAATGCAGTAAAACAATATTACATCACCTCTATTTTGCAATCAGCGATTAATATTATGTAATTAAAAATCTGATTCTGCATCAATTAAACTATTATTACTTTATCAGATGCTTATAAAACACGTTAGAGAGAATTGGCTTAAAATCCCATTTGTATTATAATTAAAATGTTTACTTTTGAATGAGCGTGTCGCCGGGTTGCAATAGTTGTTTTTTAACAAAGAACTATTAAGCAACTCACGCACTCTACAGTTTTATTATTCAGTACACGGTTAAATTACGTCGTTGTAATGTTCGTTGAATAGCTCACGAATACTAAGTTATATTCTTAATCATAATTAGAACTGACTACTATATAAAGTAGGATTGTTATTGATACGTAAGGTAAGTACGGATAGGATTTTCTGATTGTTTTGTACGAGTATCAGTCCTACATAATATTATAAAGTAGAGCTTGAAGATTACGTAGCATTAATGCCTTCAAAATCGGTATACCTTGTTTAATTCCTTATTCGTTATGCATTAGAAATAATGCCTTTAAGTTAAGTTTACGAGGATTGAAAGTATTTATAAAATTATCTAGATTTATGTTAGTTTGTATTGTATTTATAGGAGGAGCGTCCTACTCTAGTGCTTCCCTGGCTTCTATTGGCTGCGATTAGAAAGTTGCTGTGTGAACTAATGAGTTTGGCTCTTGGTCTCGGGACCTGCGTGTTGCTAGGGCCGGCGAGACCACCCTGCATCAAGTTCGTGATCGTGAAGCTAGCCTCCATCACGCCTGCCTTTTATATGTGGTTACTTGTCTTCAGGTACCATTATATCATATTTCTCGTTTGTGTAACACTTTCGTCTTTAACACGCCCTCATAAGATTCTTTATTGTTTATTTTTACCCTCTCCTGAATTTTATCGATTAACCTTCGAAAAGTTTATGCTGAATTTTGGTGTTATAAGAACAACGGTAGAACAATAAAATTTGCAATAATAAAAGTAAAGTTTTGCTGGTTGGCACGCTAGTATTTAAATCCCATTATTGTTAAAACGTGTGGGTGCATTACATTTTACGAACCTATATAAATATGTACGTTTATTGTATTATAAACTATACAGAAAATACACTATATTGTTTTTTGTAGTTATTACCATGTACTGAAAATGTCGACAGCGTTTAAAACATTCACTGCAGTATACCCTCCTAATGATCGTGACTATGGATTAGAATTAGCAGTGCGTAGACGAATGACTAAATCCTTGCAAGGGGAGGATCAATTACGAAGAAAATTAATTGCTAGCCTGTGAGTATATTAATCTTAAGTGATTACAGGTTGGTGAAACAAAACATGCTGATAAATTTAATGCGACATTTATGATACACTAAACAACGAGTCCCTAATTGTAGAGTACAGTTACAAGCGAAATCTATTTATTACCCAACGGTTACCAATTTTACTAAAATAATTAGTTACCTTATTTTCTTTTACCTATACAAAGATTTCATTTCAGCTATGGGGAGAGGAATACTTCTATGCATGTGTTTAATCCAATATCATCCCCAAACATTAAAAGTACCATTCATTCACCCGAAGGAAGCATTGAAGATATTAGTATCAATATATTGCGCCGTCCATCCGTTACTTCTAACAGAACAATGTCTGATATAGGCACGTATGAAGACTGGTTTGGAAGCGAACTAGCATTACCACCCGACACCGACCGGATTCTAGAACAGTTTGGTTTGATGCTATTGCGGATCGCTGCCTTTTTAGGAAAAGATGAAATAGATCGAATAAAATGTTTCAATACAAGTTCACAGATAAACATGAATAATAGAGAATTACTTAAATGTACTGCTAATGATGACACCGATACGCCTCCACATGTCGGAAGTAGAGGTAGAGCTGCTTCATACTTAACAGAATATCCACAAATATTTATGAAGAAAACATCTGATTTATGTCGGCCGCAAAATTCAGAGCACGAGTTGATAGAAGTAAGAAATACATGTACTACAACTAATACTGAAGGAGATGAAAAGTGTATTAATTGTGTAAATAGTGAAAATTTCATAAACTACGAAGTATCACGTCGAATGAAAGAAGTAGAAGTAGATCTTTGCAATAAAAAAACAGTACAGGGCGCTTTACATATAAGAGAATCGAATAATGATACATCTAGAATAATTAGACCAAGCCACTCTAAAAAACAAAAAAGTTGCGAACAGAAATGCAAGGCAACTAATACAACTTGTGGATCAAATAATATGGATAAATCATTATGTCCATGTAAAATTAGTGAATCAGCTGAATGTTGTCTTGATAAAATAGAAAGTCGTGAAACTGATAAAATTATCAGTCAAGAGAGTGAGATGAAAAATAGCGAACCATCATCGAGCTCTAGCAAAATTACTTTGAATTCAAATTAATATCGTATACATATACAATGTATTAAGTACTACTAAAATATAAAAATATCTAATAAAAATACCTGGAATATAGTACAGAATAAAAATATCAGATATTTGAGAACAAATATAGTGAATGTAAAATAGATCAAAAATTCATCAAATAAAACAGTTTATTCATAAAAATATTTATTTTTTCTGTCCTATATATGTGATTTAGGGTCACATAATGTATTTTCAACAGCAGCAACTGGATCTAAGTATATAACGCGATAGTTATATTCTTCTGGGTTTATCAAATTAAATTGATACATCGGAAGTTTATTCACTATAATCCATACTAGTTGTGGTACTTCATGATCGATTCTTAAGTCATTGGGAAATACTAGGGTTCTTTCACTGCGAGCGACTATGGCAAAGGTTGTATTTTTATACTGCCTGCGTGTATCCCAGCACCCGATACTGTCTTGCGAAATAAGATTGAAGAACATGACACCGTTGCGGTCGACGGCTGCGGCGGAGACCTGTCCCGCAGGGCCACGGCTCTCACCAAGAAGCTTGAACTCACTAACAGCATTACTTACTCGAGTAGGATCTCGAATAACCGAAGTGTTCACAAAAAATTCGAGAGAACTTGACATCGCGTGGTAGTACATTACGCGATCACCACGGTGAAGCTTTCCTAAAGACATGCCGAAAAGACCATCGGACCACTGATAATTGAGACCGTGGAGAGTGTAGTTGGATAATAAAGGTTCTGGGTAAAAGCTATAATGACTGAATCTCCAAAAGGCTGCATCGGAATCTCTGTATACGATAAGTCCGAATCTCCAAGCATCGGCGATATATACATGAAGATCTCGGCATCTAGAATCTCTCGAATCTACTACCAGGTTTGTTATGAGCGAGTTTTGTAATACAAATTCCTCTGGAATCGGTAACCGTTTAATCACTGTATCCGTTTCCAAGTCTATAGCAAAAAGTGTTGGTGGACAGATTTGGCGAGGGGTTTCGAAGGCTTCTATCTGTCCAGAGTCGAGGACCCACATGACGCCGCAGTGATCTATGTTCATTCGATACACGGACGTAAAGCCTGTACAGTTATCTGAAACACGAAAAATAATATACTGATTATAGGTACCAAGATATTGGAAAAGCGAAATCTTTTCACTAATATGTATGAACTACTCTACAAAAATTTACTACAATCTATTCTAACTTAGAATCTCCGGGTAACTTTTTTTAAACTTAAAGTTCCTACTCGTATCTTCAAAACACAATTTCAAAACTTTTGGCTTGAAAAATAATAATTGTAACTCAAGTTGTGATAAGTGGGGCTTGAGGTGCAGTGTATAAGAGAATATTATCTGTTAACAGAATAAGGTCTCTTAATGGCACGCGCGATGTCATGCACGTTTACAAAATCTCCACTCCACACTCTAGTTTAACTTAGAATTACCTAAATTATTTTGATTGCCTACATTTACATGAAATGTAATCAGTAACATTTCTATAAACAGCTAAATGTTTTACAAATATGAGTAATGGGATAGTACCTGCAGTATGCCAGTCCCAGCTAGGGTATGGCGTAAGCGGTGGTGATTCAAATTTACTATTAGTCGGCAATGAGGATAAACTTGCTGGCACCCCCCGCTTCCATACTGGAGTGCTCACGAAGATTCGGTTCTTCCATCGCTCAATGCCAAGTGGTATCACATTCAGCTGAATAAATTGTCTGTGCAATTAATTATAGATAATGTAAATAGTTATGCAATATGGTAAAATACATTATAACATGCAGTGCCGTCTTAAGCATATTCCGCGCCGGGGTGCGATTGATTAGTCGGCGCCCCTATTGTTGCAAAAAAATTGCAAAATAGTTTCAATTTTCCATTTATTAATTTCTCAAAACTCTGTAATTTATATAAAAAAAAAATTTTAAAAATCTAAATGTAAGCACCGAATAAAAATCTAATAATTTCTAGTGCTCGGCGCCCCCTAGTATCCCGCGCCCGGGTGCGGCTGCACCCCTTGAACCCCCGGGTAAAGACGGCCCTGATAACATGTCTAACACATTGATAGGTATTCGTGTAAGGGTTTTCCTATCACGCTTAAATTTAAACCTAAATTACCTGAGCTAGGCTTCATACCTTCCATAGTAATTACAGGGTACCTACTTATACGTACTGATAACGTAGCTAATCATCTGATGTGCGTACGTTAGAATCAACTATCAAATGTTTTTATTGCAGTGTGATAGACCGAAAAATAAAAAGAGGCAGGGGTCGGAGGCACTGCCAGCTCGTTTGCTATCTTAAAACCACACAAAATTATTAGGTAACAGTTTTACCTACTGAAGTAACTATAATCAAAATTTTGGTTATCTAAGTTCATTACGGACTTACGACACTTTTAAGTCGGCCGTGACTAGTTACCGACTTGTTTGATTAATCATTAGTGAAGTGTTCAATGCTACTGACTGATTTTACGAGGCCACAGACATAGCTTTTGGTAAATTTGAAAAAAAAGTACTGCCCCAAATACTTCAAAATATTCGTCGTACGGGTTAAAAAAGACAGCAGTCAGAAAAATTTACATAATATCAAATTGTAAATTTATTTATGTAGTATAAATAGTATCTAATAATCCCTATTTTACCTATGTCACTTTTCTTTTGAGGTTGGTAAGGTAGGTAAGTACCTCCTCTCACTTAAACTTGAACGAAATTCTTATTCAAATGATTTCGATTTGGAATAATTCCGACATATTTGCTGTCGTTGAGATTGAAAGTGAATTGGTTCCATTAGTTTATGAACGTTAGGAATATTCGTAAGCAAACTTATTTTGATCTGAAATGGAATTTAGGCTTACCGAGAAATTACTAAATAATTAGGTAAGTATGTTAAAGTTGTGTGGAACAATTTTTAAAACTCTACCATCGTATAAGTATTTTTTTCAAAGTCTAAGGTCGATATTATAGTGGATTAAAACCTTGTAGAACCTTCAATGTGTTAAGTAAACTATGTTTTTAAGAAAATTTATAATTAATGTAAATATTACCCATTATCTATTGCTGCCTGCCTGTCTCCAGCTGTTGGAAATTCGAAATCAATTTGCTTCCATCGATACAAAGTGCCTTGAACTTTTTTTTGAGTGACATACTCATAACTCGACACGGTGCTTGCATAAAATGCTACCGCTACACACAAAATGAAAAACCGCATCTGGAAATAAAAATGCTGAATAATAACTATAATAATCAAAAAAAAAAGAAATCTTAAAGGTATATTTATTAAACAGAAAAATGGTTAAATATTGTATAAAAAACACAAAGGTAAAGTGAACACCCATAAAGAAAACCAATCTTAATTTTAAAGAATTCAAATATAGGTGGGTAATGCACAAAACATAAAAATCGAAGTAACTTTCTTATTTTAAATTATACAGTATTATACAGTATGAATAGTTACTACAAACATAGTCATAGAACCACGGTGGTCAATTCACTGATCAGTAATTATTTCCGCATCAGAAATTATCTTTGCGGCAATGCGTCCATTACAGTGCGGTTCGTCAGTTGTGATAGAAAATTAATATAATAATGATTAAAAGAGTTAATTTAAGAAAAGTTTTACTTGGTAGACAATAAATAGGTATTATTTACTAAGCTTTACGTAGATATATGTGTACACTTATGAAATAAATTAGTAACAATAATATAAATTAGAGCTGTACCTAGCTATTAAAGTTGCGTATTAAGTAATGATAAGAAGTTGCGTGTTGTAAGTTATGTCAGGTTGGCATATTTAAAACCAGTTTACGTAGTATTAGACACAAAGAAATCTATTAAGCAATGTGTTAAATTTATAGAGGCATTCGAAAGTAAATAAATGTAGAATAGGACGTCATTAGGTATAGAATGATAACGCATGTTTAGTTGTTATGTTATCATAAACAATAAAGTCATTAATATATCAAACTAGACGCTGTGTGCGATTTATTTTAGATGTCGTTTGCCACATTCATTAAAATCAGTGCAGGTACCTTCGATAGAAATATATCTTAAGAAATAACTTTTGAAATTATTGTATTTGGGTAAATACGAGCAGCAGAGCTACCTATTGAATTCCATTGTGGATTATAACCCTTTAAAGGGCGATGTTTGTATGTTACCATAGGTTATATTTTCATAATCAATCCACCAGTTAAGAACAAATTCAGTAACAAATGCATACAGAAGAAATAATACCTAAATAAATCTACATTGTCATCTTGAGACTTTAAACAGGAAAATAATTTATTATGTTAATTTAACTGTTGTGAGTTTGCTTCTCATGCCAATAAAAGTAATATAAGTAGTAATATTTTTTTAGCGAATAAATTTTTTTGTGCAAAATGTTTACCTTATATGAGGTATTTAGGTTAAATTATTGAATATAATCCAAACCCTGCTTAAAGATCAGCTATTATCTCTAAGGTAATGTAAGATCGTAAAATGAATCTGTCTTATTTAGACTATAAAGTGTATAAATGGGTTAAGGGTGTTCGAGAAAAAAGCTCTATATTTTAACTCTACGTGAGAAAAAGATCAACTACATACAAATTCAAATTATTTGTCGGAAAAATAACCTAGGGTATGTTGACGTGATCACATAACGTACCACTTGTATAAATATTAATAACTGATCCGAGTTAAAAACATAGTCATACAAAATAGAAAAAACACAATAATTTATTTTAATAGATATATTATTGTGTAAAAAAGGTTTAGAAAGGAAACAAATACATTATAATTTATCTCATGTTTATAAAGCACGTTTTAAAGTTGGCCGAAATTATATTTTAATTTAGGTTTTCCCCACTCATATCACTTTAAGGAAAATTGTGAATAAGTAAATATTAAACCAACTTAAATATTTTTAACTCTTACCTTGTTAAAGAATCTTAGTTCACGTTCAAAATTTATAATTTACACATGTTGGTTAACTTTGAATTTCGAATTTAATGACAGTTGTTTCAAATATCCTCGTCTCTTCGTAGTGTCCACGTCCGGCCACCGAGTATCGTGCTGACGTTGTGCTTCTTCCCACTCGCGAACAACTCTAGCTAATTATTAAGTTCTTTCAATGAAAAAACGTATCTGCTGGATTTCGTGCAGGTTTAACCAGTCTAACGGCCCCGCGAATTTGCTTATCGAGAATAATATGAACGAACTAAATTTGAGTTCGCTTACACACTAAATGCAATTATTTCTTGATCATGACATAGTTAGATATTAATGCATTAACGTATAGATAATTGTTCTATTATGACTCAGTTTAGTGTAAAAAACTTTTGTTTACATTACCTCTGCATGATGCATATACCTACTGTTCGCTATATTCGACTAATACATCGGAAAACCATTCATGTGCTTAGTTAGCCAAGCTTTGTTGATCCTGGATGGTACAAACATGACATCTTGGACATGTTTACATGGATTGGGCATTCATTAGTCTGCATGTTGTCACTTTAAAAGCTTGTAATAAATAAGAAAAAAAAAACTCGGGGCTAGTAACGTTATCATCAACAGTCTAGGATATCAGTAACACCGAAGGTGTCACCGTTAGAGAATCATAAAGAGAAGAGGGGATCTACAACATTTTCCATTCTTCTGATCCTCTTTGGCAAGAAAATTAATTTCAAGCTCACCTTTTTCATGTTTATATTATGATATCTGTAGGCGGCGGGATCAATGCTTTTAGCAGTCATAACATTTTAAAACTCCTATTAGGAACCTATGAGCAAGGTTTACTATCGAAAATCAACTAAGTTGATTATGTCATTTTATTTTTTTGTTAAATCACAAACTACTTATTATACCTGGAAACTCCTGTGACCCTTCAGTAATTTACTTTATCCTTATCAAAATCAAAATTTTGCGGACCAATGATGACTAGCAATAGCTACTCTTCAATTAGGCGCGCATATTGCATGCGCATGCGCCTATAAACTTCTTTGCGCCTCGTCGAGTCTGCCGGCAATATATTTGTCTTGTGTAACTTGCGTAGATAAACGTAATATTTTAATCAAAAACTATTAACGAGACCACCACAGTTCTTTGGTATGAGATTAATATAACAACGCAATATTAATTTGCATAGGTGCACAGTGTTTTAATATTTATTAAAACACAGATGGTATAACGATGGTCATAACGAGGTATAACTATTATTAAGTTCGATGTCTCTGGTTGGCAGATGTATTTTTCTTTCACATTTAAAAAAATATTTTAACTGAAATTATTTTATCTGTAAAACGTTTTTCTTAAAATGTAACCTTTATATACCTACCATTAGTAACGTACCTATTCTAGTACGTAATACTTACAATTCCTGAAGAACAAGGTATTATTGTAATGGAAGTATTAAATTGTATGAAAATACTAAGACTTGTATGAATTATTATGTCAATTTATTATATTTCAAAGCACGTTTATAGTGTTCACACGATGTCAAGGAAGAGAGGATTAAATTACTTATATATGTAAGTACTAACAATAAAAGACAGACAGTTAATAATATTTGATATGGCTAGGTACTTACAAAAATAAATACATGAGAGCAGTTTTAATTAAGGACAAGTAGCTAATTCGTTCCTAAGATTAACAATTATGTAAAATGTTTTAATTTAATTAAATATACAGGTACAAGTTAAGGCATAAAATAGGTACATAGAACTACTACAGATAATATGTTTCGTTACAACCACCCACGTTGCAAAAGAGTTAAATCTGATGATGGTGTAGCAGGATCACAAATGGTACCTTTCACAGCTTCAACAGTGTCTGCGTACATTATTCTGAAATTATAATCATTCGGATCCCACGGACCAACTTGGAACATTGGTAAACGATTTGTCAGTACCCAAATATTTTGTCTAGCGTCGTGGTCAACCTTTATATCGTTGGGAAATATCAACGTCTCTGTATTCATAGCTACAATACCTGTATTTGACCTTAGATAAGGTTTTCTCGAATCCCAACATCCGACACTGTCTCTACTAACTAGCCCGTAGTACATGACTCCTCGGTTGTCTATAACGGATGCAGAAACTTGTCCATATTGGCCTCTACTCTCTCCGACTATATTAAAATCTTCAGTACTGTCATTTACTCTTAACGGTTGCCGTAAAACGGATGCTGGCACATAATATTCTCTATGACTGGACATCGCATGAAAGTACAATAACCTTTCCCCATTGTGGTCCTCAGGAGTTAAAGCCAAGCCAAAAATACCGTCTGACCATTGAAACTTTGTTCCGTGTAGTGAATAATTTGATGCTAGTGGCTCCGGAAAAAACAAATGATGTGAAAATCGCCAAAACTTTTCATCAGCTTCTCGGAAAACTAGAAGACCATATCGCCAAGTATCTGCTATGTAAAGGTGGAGGTCAGAACAGTCGCTGCGACGGGAATCCACGACTATGTTAGCGAACAGGGAATCTTGAAGCACGTATGACGCTGGTATATTGTACTTAGCAATAAAGGAATCAGTTTCTAGGTCAAATAATACTATACTAGGTGGACATAATTGCTTTGGACTGTCTGTAGAATCAATTTGTCCTGAATCAAGCACCCAGAGTCTTCCACATTGATCCACAGTCATTCTGAACACTGATGTTAATCTAGTGCAGTTTACCTGGTCACCTGAAACACGAAACATGATAAATGATTAAAGCAAATAAGGGAGAACGTTTTTTAAATATTTTCACCAGAATGAAGCCTTTGTTACTGTATGTTTTGCTAATTTATTACAAGGTGGTACTAACTAAAAGCTCTGTGAAAGTTCCAGTCAGGATATGGCTTAAGGGGTGGCGATGTGAGACCGCCGGATCGGGGAACTGTTGCCAATGTAGCCGGCACTCCTCGCTTCCAGCTAGGTATCGTCACGAAGACTCTGGAGCCCCATACTTCCAGGCCTAACGGAAGAATATTTTCTGGCACAAATTTGCTGAAACACAAAACGAAAATAATAATATGTAAGTAACTATTATAATAAGAATAACGTATGTGTCAGTGTTACTTATTTTTTGGGCTTCTTTAATAAATGTCATTTAATAATGATAACCCTAATGGGTTCAGGAAGAAATTCAAAACCCTGATAAGTTTGCCATTCCTCTTCAATCTAGCTGACGCACCCTTAGCTACAATAAGTCGTAATTCTTAATGAGTATACCTAAATATTTATATGACTAGTAAAGTGGTAAAATAAATTTTAACGAAAAAAAAATTTTTTCTACAACACCGTCTTAGGATTCTTTAAACATATTTTTAAAAAATTAGAGTACAAATATAACAATAACAGTATAACTTACCCGCTCTCAAGAGCTTGACTACGGTGTGCTGATGATGGAAACTCGAAATCTACTTGTTTCCACTTGTACAGAGTATTAAAGGGTGGGGTGTCAGTATCAGCGGGAACTGACTGAGTTTGCGCCAACCCCAGCATAGTGAGCCATACTGAGACAGCGGCTGCACGGGATTTTTCTGGAAACACCATAATGACAATACAATTTATTTGGGGCGTACCTAATTTGTGTGGGGATCTAATAATAAACCTTCGTGTCGTAATAAACATTCATTTATTAGTTATTTATTCTACATTTAAATAAAGACATTGTTGAAGTAGGTAACACGTTTTCGAGTAAAAACTAGCGAATGCAAGTCCGATGACGCAAATGTGTATAGTTGGTGAAGCCCATTTGTCGGTATTCCTAGGTCTTAATCTGTCTTAGTACTTGAGGTCAAAATCAAAGTTGATTGTCCTACGCGTCTATAAATATTAGCACAGAAGTATGGGATGAGAAAATATTTCCACTACGTATAAACCAGCCAGACTGGATTAACAAGTGGCTTATTTATCGAAGATGGGCTTTCCCCATTTACTCTACAGGTAAACGAATACCTAAATAACATGTAGGTATACCTAAGTATGTAGTTATATCGTAGTCCGATCGTAAAATTATAACATACATAAATAAACATTTACACACTCGTGTATTAGGTACTCGAATACCTTCTACATAAAAGTATCACAAATATCCACAGATTGAAAACAAACATTTATTTTCACGAGCCTAACCGAAAATATCAATAAAAAAAAATCAAAAATCTAAAATCATTTATTCACGTAGGTATCAATGATACACTTATGCATGTAAATTTTTTCGAATCTACCCCCGTTTCGTAAAGGTGCTTTAATATGGAGGAGAAGAAAGGGGAAATAAACTCCTCCGCACATCTTTTTAAAAAAAGGAATAACAGTACAATCATTTTAATTATTACATATTGTATAACCTGAGTGGAATCGGTTGCAGAGCTGTTTATTTCCATGCGTCTTTGTAATTTAAATATTCGTCTACGCTATAATAACCCTTGCCAATAAGGTGTAATATTTAATGATATTGTTTTATGGGTACCTATATCATTTTCACTTTTATTTATATTCGTAACAAATTAATTCACCTCCATCGAATTATAACGGTGTTCAATGATGCGGTTTACTTTTACTAGTTATTCGATTACTTTGCTTATTTTCGCATTAGTTATTGGAAATCAGAATTTATTTAAAGCTATCAAATAATAAAATGAAACATTTGGCACAACTAGTACCAATTATTAAAAAAAAACAAAATGTCTGACTGTTAAAAAAAGTATTCAGAGGGGTGTGCGCAATAATGAAAAAAATGGACACGAATCCAAAGACACCTTTCTTGCTGAAATCTGTCAAGCCGTTTGCGTTTGTAGAGCGAGCTAATAAAATGTACATACGTCATCAAAACATCGAAAAACATTAACCTCCTTTTAGCGGAATCGGCTAAAAATGCATTTAACACGGATGCAGTAAAAACATTGTTCTCAGATTAACTTAATTAGACCCTCTTGCGGCAGTCCAAATTAAGTATATAGGTACCACGGATTTTAAACTTATGCCATCATAAAAAATACAAAAGGGTGACAAAAAACTTACCAACGAGTAAAACCATCATAAACTGCGATGGTCACTTGTCAAATAATTCAGTTAAATTATTTTTTACGTGCACATTAACAGACTTCGAAGGTGACTGAGACTGGTTTCAGATGAGCGCAATATAAAGATGTTTATAAAGATATCTCCCTGATTATTTAAAAACCATTGTTCCATTACGGCATTGGGTTGCATATAATAATATTTATTACCAGTTTCAATTAACATCGTTAAAATTTTATATTCAATTGTGTTCTTTAAATCCGTGACAGCCTGATGGTTTAAACGTTGTACCTACTCTATGAAAAATAAGTGAAGTCTGACTGGCTTTCCTCTTACTTCCATTTGGCAAACGTTTAGCCGATTAGTTATTTCTTTTGGTTACATTACGAACTATTAATATAGAGATTAACTCTATTTGATATAATCTAAGTAGGAAGTTCAAAGCTACAGTAGGAATGATGATTTAAATACATTGAACAAAAAGAACATTCTCCTTACGTATTAAACGCAATAGAAACTAAATGGATAGGTTCTTAAAGCGAAACGGAAACGTTACCGTCATATTTCGTAAAAAAATTATGAAGACAATAAAAAAAACATAAAAAGCCAGAAACATTCAAGATAATTATGAAAGAACTTAGATAAGTTTATTTAACAGTGTAGATGCACTGAAAAATCTGTGTTATTCGAGTCATGAGGCAATTGCGATTTGGTCTGATGGGTGTGAATAGGAGCGCACGTTAAAATATTAGACATTCGAATTTAGTCTTTGAGAGTAGGTACTTCCGACCACTATATTATTATTTTAACTTATCTACAACCACATATAAAACTAGAAAGTCGCCTACGTTTTTCAGAACACACATGTAACATAATAGGTTAAAAGAGGTTATTGCTAGAAATTATTCATCTGGCGCTCTATCAGATAAAAATTCAAATTGGCATAGAGGCTTTGTACAATCGAGGAGAACTGGATGAGTTTATTCAATTTTGGAATTAATGGCATTCAATATTCCTAGTTGGAATGTAGTTTCCATGTAGGATAGCATTTTTTAACATGTCTGGTTATTTAGTAAAATTCAAATTCAAATCATTTATTTCGTCTAAGGAACTAATAGCTAACTTAACGAACGTCAAACTTAAAAATAACATGAATAACACAAAAATTAAATGAAATTTAAAAATAAATCTAGAAATAATAATAATAATAGTAAACCCTAACACTAATACTGTCACAATAGGATTCCATATTAGGAGTGAGTCGTGGGTGCCGTGGACAACACCAGTGTTACACAGACTAATCTCGACCGAGAACAGAAACTTAAATTCATCATTCAAATTTTAACTCTTCTAGAAATCGAAACCAGAACCTACTGAACACCAGTCCGACAAGGTATCCATTGCGCCATATGGGTCTACAATAATAAATGAGACCCTTGCATTTCTTTAAACCAGTAACACATTGATGTAATAACGCCCTTTCATGTTACGGGTTTTCTATGGCGACCGTGACCACTATTTATTCGGCAGCCCTTTTACTAATATTGGCTATTGACAATACAACTATGTATGTAATCATAACTGTAAGTAATTTTATTCTCTGATAACTAGGTTAATGGTTGGCTAGTTATTCACTTTATGATAAGTGGCAGTGTATTTTTCAGAGTTAAATGTTGTAAAAATGTCGAATAATTACTTAAATAAAAAAGCTTCAAATAACATGAATTGTTATAATAAAAACATAAATAATTATATTGTGTCTAATTGATTGAAACTCAGTCAAATGGTACTTTTTGGTAATAACTAGAAATTTCTCTACATTTATTTTATTTCTCGACATATTGGCTCAATTATTTCCGCGTATTATGTAGTTAAGAAGTTATTGACTTTCACCATGCACCTGCATGCCAAGTACTGAGGAGTGATTTATGCTAGTCTGATTATAGAAAAAACATATAAATATAATACAGTGATTAATAAAAATAATTATACATGATTGAGAATAATTAATTCTGTGAAAACTGCACTGAAACTTTTGACTCTACAAGTAAATGGTATAGGATTAATTTTATAATATTTGAAATTATTTGTATGCCTGTATATAAGTTTAGGTAACTTTAACTAATTAAAAAAGAACAAAAACTTTTATAAGCTGGGTTACTTAGTTCAATAATAGAAGCGAAAAAAACTAAATGAAGGTATTTTTAAACGTTACTACAGTAACTATTTGTAAATTCTTACCATTATATTTCTTGCGCGGCTGCAAACTAGGAAAATTGTCTCTAATCCGGGGTGGATCATAAAATGAACCCTTATAATTATTATTAACATAGTAACCAGCTTCCAACGGATTACCAACATAGGGGTTGGCATTAAAACGCGGGTTTATATTTTCGTATTGTCTTGTAATATCCGCAAATATTAGCGGTGGTGGGGACCACTGAATGAACCACTGTTGAGACACTGACATTGTAAAAAGCTAAACTTAACACTTCCATGAAACTTGATGTACAAATGTCCGTACTATATCCGAAATTTTAAAAACAGCACTGCTTGGTAAACACTAAATAACAGCATCGTAAGAAACGTGTATACGCAAGCGATTCAAATTTTATCTGGTCGGTGCGCGGATCGCGTGCACTTGCGTCTTTTTCTATCAGTAGTAAGGGGGGTCCCTCACTAATCGCTCCCTAGTTATAAGGAGATGCTTGCTGAGACGCTCACTTTTCACTTTATGGGTCAAGGCCGGTGACTGTTCCAAAAACTTACGTTATACTAATGTAATGATAGATTTAAGACGAATCTCTAACTACGGAAGTTATATAAGTGCATCTGTGTGCATAATCAATTATATTAACATTGCTTATCCATTATAAATAGATCTTACAAAAAGTATAATTGAGTTGTATTTTTGGCTGTGTTGAAAAAGTAAGAATGCTGCGGATTTATCAATTAAAGCGAATACAGTTTTTTAGCCTCTTTAACTCACGGAAATTTTGTGGACATTACTATCTAAGTATATAATGAAATAGGTTCTATATATTAATACTTAAATACTTATTTCCATAATAATTAAACTTCCCTTCAAACATTCGAGTATTTCTGATTTACACTGTCGTGTGTTTATTTTCTCTTTTAAAATTTTTGAAAAGTAATTCACAAATGTGATCATTAAAAAATACTTATAATTGTGTAAGACTCCTATCTCGAAACGAATAGTAGAAAATTATCTAAATATTAGTTAACAGTTCTTATTGAAGAGACGGTCAAATATGCTTATGATCCACCTGGTGGTAAGTGGAATTTGTGCAATAATAGGAAAGCTGCAGATGCATTGCCAGCCTAGTAATGTTATATTTTCTTTACCTTATTTTCATACAGATACATTCCTTGCTTTGTGTTATTTTCGTTATCTTTTCCCTCAGTAGTTGCTGCTAGTATAACGATATTTGTTGTATGAATTTTCCATCCTTTTCCATAAATCTTATTAATTATCCTACTTATATTATAAATGTGAAAGTTTGTAAAGATGTTTGGATATTTGGATGTTTGTAAGACCTTCACGCTCTAACCGTTGAACAGATTAATCTGAAACTTGGCACACAGATAGTTTTCATCCAGGAATAGGACATAGGATAGATTTTATCCCCATTTTAGGTTCCCTTCGGATAAATCTAATATTTTTTTAACTACTTTTCTGCGGGCGAAGCCGCGGGCGTCGTATTGTTATTAATAACTATTACATAGTATTAGTTACCTATTACGCTGTCTATCATAAATACAATAAAAAGTATTAATTGTATTGTAATAACCCGGAAGATGAAAAACGAGACGATATCCTATTTATTTTATAGCGCGTACAAAGCATTTCGCGATATTTTGAAACCAGTGTAGATAATGCAAAACGGTAACAATAATTTATTGTCCAGTTACATCCACGAATTTTATTGCACATTTCGTGACAGCTAATGAAATTTAATGCTATAATAATGTAATAATACTGTTACATATTGAACATCATCATCGTCACAGTTCATTAATTTAATTAAGTAAGACTGGGCTAGCATATATTCTTACGGTAAAAAGATTTAAGGCATCGCAGATTTAAAAAATATATGGCTTAAGAACATTAAGATAATTGAGCGGATATTCAAAAATCTACACTAATTTTACCATTATTCAAAGCAACTGATAAGTTCATTACTTCTAATACGCATAAAACTTTCAATTAATTTGTATGGACTTCATGGAAAGACCTATTCCGTTAAAGAAAACTTTCATTTATTTATAATTTAGCTTTAGCAGTAGTTTTACTGCTCGAATTAATCTTGTGATAACAAAATAGTTGACCTAATTGTATAACTTGTGGTGGCTATAACTTTGTAGTGATTACTATAGCCAATCAATGGCAAACATGTGGAAAAAATACTTTGTCAAACACGTAGCTTTATTTTCAATAAAATGGTCAGTCCAATAAAAATGTATCAACGACACATCGTGTTGACTGTAATTTTATTTGGACACATTACTTTTGGTCTCTACCCATACTTTGATACGCAAGATTTTATATACAATGTGCCTAAAGTGTATAGAATCTCAATTACGCTTGACAAACTATTGGAATACTATGAAAAGAAGCCTTCCAAGGATCCGGAATGGTATATCACTCTAGGAATCGCAAGAGGTAAATGTATTTATTAGGTATAAATAGTAATTAATCCGAAATAGTATATTTGTCAATCTTGTACAAATAGACGACTTTACAACTTACAACTTAAAAGTAAATACTGGCTGGATATAATGTGAATTTTTTTTTATGTATAGGTGTTATATTTTTATATCCTACGTGCTATTTGAAAACTACGTGCTATAATTTTTTAACACATAATTCAGCTTTTTTATAACATAACACATTTTTTTTTCTTTAAAGGATAAATATTTGCTTTCATCATTAATTTATAACTAAAGAATTTACAATCTGCCTATAGATCTCAGATTCATGAAATCGAATAACAATCTATGAAATGTGCGCTCTCATACTGTTACAACATCTTGTATCATAGCTCAATGTTTACTTTACCTTAAATAACGTGTAATTTACTCAAAACGATGGATTGACGTGGCAACCGACAATGAAAGATAGGAAATTGTTCCCAATAGGTACCTATAATCAAGCCTTTAGTAACTCTTATTTACGCAGATAAATTTTTACGACGGAAAATTATTGACTCTGAAAACTAAATTATACTAAACTGCATTATTAAGTATAAGTCATAAATTTAATAACAGCCATAGAAATATATTTTAATAGTATGCACCAGAATTAAATCAAACTTAATCAAAGCCTTTCAAATTCACTGAAACAGAACTCGTTAACTAACTAGTGCATTCAAATATCTGTTTCAAAAGGCTTTTTGAAATAGATCTAAGTCGTGAAATGTCATGTCAAAGAAATAAATTAATCGGGCTTACAGTCTTGTTATTGATATCTTTAGCTTTATATGATGAACTAGGTAGTTAGGTAGGCTAGGTAGTTATTTGCATTTATTAATTCTTTCAAATTCTTTTTTTTTGTGACGGGACGATGTTCACTTTTAAGTGTAGATGATCTCTGTAACAAATGTGAATTCCAAGCAATTAATACATGTAAATTTTATAGGACAATTGGAGTATACCATTAACGAGTTGGATAAGTCCGTGCCGCCGAAACTGAAAGAAAATCTTCAGAACATCACGCGCCGTATGGATCGTATTAGCAACAAAACCGACACGTCCAAGCTTACTTTTCGAAGCAAAGATTACGAATACGGTAAAACTTTCTATTATTATTAAGTTCACTTATACTTACTACACAAAAATCTCATCTAATAAGTAAGATTAAGTTCAATTTGTGAGGGCACTACTTTCGTAAATAAATGCTTATTCTTTCTCTTCTTAAAGATTTCCAATCTTATTGCTTACTTACCAATTAATAATACTAACTAAATTAATTATATCACATTATATGTTGAGCCTACATTACATACAGTAAAGTTTAATAATAATATGCATATCTAATAAAAACGAAATTTTTATAGATAATCGAAAAAGTAATCGAGTTACATTTAATTCTTAACAATTAATAATACAAATAATTAATTTTACCATTTATTATGAATGCGTTTATGCAAAATTCAATGGTTTTCATGCATTGCTTAACATTATAGACATTAATATACTTACGTAATACGTTGTAACCTAATAGTTAGTTCATCATTCAATGTTAATAAAACTTAAAAAGTTATCGTTTCAATCGAACTACAATCAATCAATTTTGAAACTTGAACTTTATTCAAATTAGCGTGTATTGTTGTTTAGTATTGATGAATCGAATTCGTGAGGAAACCTGCACACCTGAGATTTCTCCATAAAGTTCTTAAAGGTGTGTGAAGTTTGCCAATCCGCACTTGGACAGCGTGGTGGACTATGGTCGTGACCCCCTCACAATATGAGAGGAGACCCGAGCCCAGCAGTGGGACAGTTATGGGTTGCGATGAAGTTGACGATTGTTCAATAAAATGGCTTTAGCCTCTTTCACTTTCATTATTTTACTAGACGACGCTACCGGCTTCGACCGCAGAAAAGTGGTTGAAAAATATATAGGATTTATCCCAAGAGAACATATAACCAAGATAAAATCCTATGTCCTATTCCTGGATGCAAACTATCTGCCAAGTTTCAGCTTAATCCGTTCAACGGTTAGGGCGTGAAGGACGTACAAACATCCATATACCCAAACATCTTTACAAACTTTCACATTTATAATATTAAGTAGGATAACCTGTTATAACTGATGTAAGATAAAATAATACTAACAAATACTGTTTATTATATGAAGTTAACTACTTTATAAGTATCTACTTATCTTAGTTAAAAGCCATGGCAAAATCAACAAAGCTGTGAAGTGTACTTAAATAAATATCTCGTCACGTTTCTAGGGCAAGTAATCCAAACGAACCAGGAGTGTGGTCACGTAATTCTCGTTTTTAATGTCGTTTGATTCCATGGGACATTAATTTAAACACATGTTTTATTCCGGTTTTAATCTATTACTATCCATGTAGAGCACCATGAATATTATTAAATATTCATAAGTTTTGTAAATTTAGTAATTGTATATTCGTTTTTTTAAATAAGATACATATTAAGTGTATTCAAATAAGTAAGTATAAGGTATTTTCAAATATAAGGCATTACACTTATATAAAAAAAATGGTACAAAACTGTTAAAGAAGGTATTGTATCCAATACGCTAGCACTGCCGCGCCGCCCAGTTACTACAGTAATTCTTTGTTCAAAACAAAAGATTAAGAAATTGTTTACTTGAATTTTTTCAAGTTAATGCCGAACTCGAGGTAACTATGTAATAGATTCTTACTATTGCCGTAATTTACTTCACTGAATGCATTTTCATACCTAATGTTTTCGTTTCTTCAGATGAATTTGCAAACATTTCTAATCTCTACAACAACTTTGTGACAATTACACCTGTACAACAAATCAATAAAATCATTTTCTCTTACAAGATATCAACAATTGGATAATACAATGAATAATCTAGTTCGAGAAACATAAAAAGCAAAAATATATGATGCTATCAAGAGACCTCCAAAAACCGGGTCAACTGTTTTTCTATTATTTGTTAGTGTAAATAAACTAAAATAAAGTAATAAAATTATTTGAAAATTTAAGTCTAATGGTCGTTATGATTTCAATATACAGACACAATTCCGTTATATTATTATTAATAGTACTTATATTAAAAAGAGATCGCTCTACCTACTGACTCATACATTACCAAAAATTGAAAATATTTATATCTTGAAGGTGGCGTGGCGATTACTAAAATAATTTAAACTGATTTGGCAATCGCAACTCTATTACGTTGTAATAAATATTAGATCTACCGTGAAATGGTTCATCAATGCAATAAATAGTATTTTATTTGTTACTTTTTAGTCTTTAACTTATAACGGAAAGTAAAGCAGAGATTTCATTGAGAATACTCTACTTTCTGCGTAAATTATTGATTTACAGTATCCAAGAGATCAATAGTTTAGCATCATAAATTTTCCTGCTCTGCACTTTCTCCGGCAATTTAGCAGTGAATAAAAAACTCTCAATGAAATACGAGTACATAGTTTTATTTTTGAGTTATAGTTAACGTTTTTGATTTCTGCGATTTAAAATCAGTTTAGTAACGCGAAAATTAAGCTTTTGAATGAAATTGTACACCGTATTTCACAGCCTATTATTTTTCTTTATAGTAAAATGCATTCATTATTTTTTTTTTCAATAATTAGTGTAGGATTGAATCTTGATAAAAATTAATAAACAAAATAAATTGTAATTAATTGTAGACTTGTGTACATTCGATTATGAACAGTCTTGATACTTTGAAATAACTGCTTACAATTTAGTTACTAATCCAACAATCATTAAAATTTATTGTTGCTAATTATCTGTGATACCGATGTTACTTGTGATACTTTATTTTTATTGCACATGACGTCATTCTTATACGTAATCGTTGTTATGTTCCTTATAGGTTATCGTGATCTAGACTTGCAATAGGTAATTACATTGCGAGGCGATAAACTTTCTCGGAAATCTCTAGTTTTAATGCTCAGCGAACGCGATATGGTTTTTTGCTCATTATTAGAACCGTGGTAACTTTTTTTGGTTGTTATTGTTATCTTATTTTTATTTCTTGCAGTGAGCAAAGCAATGTTTGAAAATATCGATGTTTTGTCTTCCCTTTTGGAGCCGCTTACGATTGGCACAATGGGGACTCAAAAGCCTTACCGTTTCAATTTTGAACAATACGTGCAAGAAGCTAGAACTAAGATGCCTAGTAGAAAAGCTGCAGGTAACTAATGAGAATAGTTATGAATATAAAAAATTACAACTGTAATATCTAGTTTCACCAATAACTTGAAACGTAGAGGAGTTTAAATCTAAAGTTGCTCATGCTGATGAATTTGTGGTTATCGTAAAATAACCGGTTATTGTAATAAATAGTGTAGTTTTACAGGAATATTCTCATTTAGTTCAAGGAATAAATCATCATGGGCACTTGTACATTCATATTTAATTATGAAACATAAAATTTAAATCTCTCTGTATTTTATACAAGTATACTAACCACTTATCTAAAAAATTAGGTTTCATCAGCTACACAGCAGGGTTTTCGTTATAACGAGTTTTCAATACATTTCTATTGTCGAATTCTTGAGGTTTATACTTTATATTGGAAGTGTCCATTGCTCGAGAATATCGGTTTATCAGTTTCCATTGTAGGCCCCGATACGGTTCAGTACACTGAAGGCCGGTGTATTCTAGTTCACTTTATGACCGCAACGTGCCGTTGCTTTGGTATTTTTAATTTACCAGTGCTTAGGAAATTTGGGTGAAAGTGCCTTGACATAGTTTAGCGTGTATTTAAATTCAACTGCTTATTGTAGATGCGTGCATGATGCAATTGCTGATATCGGCTATGGAAGTGCAGACGACACAAACTGATTCAACTTGCGATTTGAGTACTGAATGTCAGGCTCAGCTGATGCGGGGATCGGGACTAGCCTTTCAACAAACGAGTCGTGTGAGAGCGATGGTATTAGCTCGCCTATTCGAATGCATGGAGGGCGTTGACCTGTCTGCGAATATATACAAACTATGCATTCAAATTTATAAGGAATCAAAGTCTCTCGAAGCCTGGAATCATCCTGCTGGAACTAGAACATTGTATATGCAACAAAGTAAGTCGAATCTAATAAAAACGTATAACACGCAGAGTGATGTCATTTTTCACAAGTTGCGATTAGTCAATTGGTATGTGTGTTGAATAAGACCTCCAGGTTTGGTAATAAAATCCGTTTGTGTAGTTACAATGCCTCTATATTTATTTACGTGCCAACAATATAATCGATCGCATAAGATAAGTATACGTATCTACTTATTTCGTTGTAGGTAAGTTAGCTGGGTTTATTAATAGGTAAAATAACAGTAATAAAGTAAAGGTTAAAGTCATTAGCCGAGAAATAAAATGGTCACACCCTACATGCATGAAGAACTTACATGGGACGATCTTTCTAGAAACACGTTTATTTTGAAACCATTAACAGAACGGATTGGCCTCAGTAATTACGAATATAGAGCCCAGAGCTATTTTATTGCACTCCTCCATTGCGAAATAATTAGATGTAGAGACCAAGCCAAATATCGAAAATGTTAAAGTTTAACAACGAAGACTGAGGCGTCTCGTTAGATTAGCTACTGAAGTAAAGAACCATTAGAAAAACTTTTTACATAACTTTTAAAGATAATTTGATTACCTACGTAGGTAAATTGTGCATTCAGGTTAAAGTATGATCTTAACAAAACTATGGTACCCCTTTATTCATTCGTATTTGACATAAAACAACCTTTGTTTAAAATAAATGGGTGAAGGCTTCAATAACGTCGGTTTCTCGTTTAATCAACCCGGATTCCAGATAGAGATTAAAGCTTTTTGTCTCTGGATAACGAGCAAGTAAAAATCGTGTCAACGATAACAATTCATTTTATTCTCTCTTAACCTTCCATACCATACAATTAATTGCCGTAGGGTTCACGATTCTGACAATATCCTGACAGTTACAAGACAGCCATATCCATATAATTATGACTTAGTATCCAGACTACTGCGAAATAAGAATGGGCACTTCAAAAGATCATGGCCGGGCATGCAATAATACAAGCATAATCATAGCCCAGGAAAAAACTTTAATAACACAACACAACCAAGAAAATATGTAAATTACTATCGTGTATAATTTATAAAGTAATTTGAGACTTATTTTGTTCGTCTTTCAGTATTTTATTGTGCATCACAAGGATACGGAGAATTTATAAAGCCTCGGTGGATGAACAAGATTCTATCATGGCAGGAACCTCGCGGTTGCTATGCTGATGACAGACAGTCTTTTCTTAAGCTAACTGGGTTTGTGGGACCCGCGTCCGATCCAGTACCGAAAGACAGAGAAGTATTACAAACTTAAATTCACTTTATATACAAATAAGTTAAGTTCAAATTTGCTTGAACTGTACGAAAATTGGAGAACTACAGCTACACCTTCCTATTAAGATTTAATAAATCGTCTTAAAATCCTAACGTGTATGTTTAGATATATTGCTGTTTTAACACCTTATAATTTTTTAGAAGAAGTTAAACATTTTAGTTGATAGTTATCTAAATACTAAGTTGTCTTTAACTTTAAAAGTTATTATAGTAACGATGTTACTAAAACTAAAGTCGCTGTTAGTTCTTTGCGTCAATTTACACGCAAAATTATTAGTTTTTTGAAGTTATATTCTTATTTTCTCTCAAATAGTACAGCTGATGATAAGATTTATTTTTAAATTTGCTTTCAGGAGGAACATAGAATTCGAAAGGCTGCAACATCCGAAGGCGGTACTTGCAATTCTTTAACCTCAGCCATGGCACTTGGCTCTTTAGCCATGTATATAAGAGCTTTGTTAGAAACAGACCAAGCTTTTCAATACGATGTTATAATATAAATATTGTTGTTGTATTTATTAACTTTGCAATAAACATATAAGTACATTATGTAATAAAATTTTATTGCAACTACGCAATACTTATATCTTGTTTTAATTACTAAGGTGAATTGAAGGTGATCGCTGATCATCGAGCCTTCTAAATTCAGGCATCTGCCGTATTAAATAGGTACATCTTAGATAGTGTAATTATTCTAAGAAGTACGTAAATAATAATGTTAGAATAGCTTAGTTTAATTACATTGCAATATTTAATAGTGAAAATGCAACGTCAACATAGGATTATGTCGTCGCTATGTATATATACATGTATATGTATATATTTTCATATAATATTATTATAGTGGATTTATAAATTAATCGACATTCAATATTGAATCGGTATTGACGGAATTGATGCCTCGATTTAAAAAGACGATTAATAAATAGATATGAAAATATACAAATATTTTTTAATTTAACAGCTATTCTTAGATGACCTTTTTGATGTCAAAATACATTTGATCTGTATTACACGTCAATGCCAAGCTAAAATTAATCAAACAGTTAAGCCCCGAGTCATATCTATTGAGCAAAAAATTTTTCTTTTGACCTACATTCTGTATTGTGAACAATGCTTCGATTATTTTTGCGCAAAATGTGTACACAGAGCATATCGAAGAAACCTCCAATACCAGTGTTTGGTTAGTAGTAAGATTTTAATGCAGACGTTTCATAATCATTGTTATTTTTCATATAGTGATGAAATAAAAAATACTTTAATACCGTTCAATAAAATAATGCAAACGTTTAAAGCTAAAGATCTGTATGAATTACGTAAGTGTTTAATGTTTCGTAAAAAATGTCTGGTTGTGTTATGAACAGGTGTTGAAGGACGTTATGTCTCAGCGCTATACAGCGCAGCTTTACAAAAGAATGAAATTGACGGAGTTGAAAAAAATTTACGCGCTTTACACAAAGAACTGCTAAAACCCAAAGTGGTTGACTTTATCGAAACCAGCATGCTATCATCTGCTGCTAAAGCGGCAGTAATGAAAGATATTGGCGAAAAAGCAGGTAATATTGATAAAGTTTATTAAGACTTAACTTTCTTTGGACTTTTCACTGAATCTTTAAAGACTAGGAGCGGTAAAACAAATCGTAACCGTTTAAGGATGTTATTCCAAATGTTTATTTTATTTACCTTTCGTTAATTTAAGAAGTTTATTACCAAGAAATATTCGTCATTCAAAGTGGGTCGCTGATAGAATTGCTGATATAATTTAAAATTCTCGATAGGTGTTTACCTATTGTGTTTATGTTTACTAAACTATTTGTGTAGAAAAGGCCATAGGCATTCTCATGAATCTATTATCTGTCAAGAAGCATAAATAATCAGATACTGGTTTATAATAATTACATTTCACTGTGTACAAAATTTCAGGAATGCCTGCGACTGCTACGAATTTTTTGGCAGTAGTAGCTGAAAACGGAAGATTAAAGCTGTTAAGGAAAATGATAAACATGTTCCTTACGGTAATGGTGGCCCACAGAAACGAAGCCTTATGCGAAGTGATCACCGCAAAACCTCTCGATGAAGGAACGCGGAAATCTCTTATGGATGCTTTAAAAAAGTTTGTTAAAGAAGGAAAAAACATTACCCTCACCGAAAAAGTAGATCCTACAATTATTGGAGGCATGATAGTTGGTATCGAAGATAAACACATAGACATGAGTATCAAAAGAAAAATACAGATGTACACAGAAATACTCAAACAGACGATTTAATTTGACGTTCCAAATAAAACAAGTTTTGTTGTGTTATTTTATGTTTACTTAATAAAAGTAACGTAATACTTAGATAATATTATAAATAAATTACATATTATTATTTATTAACAGTTTGCAACGATGATAAAATTTCACATTTTATTTCCAAGCGGAATATTAAAACTAATTTATAATAATTTGAACTTGATATGGCCACGTAGAACTTTTAAAAGAGCAGCCAGATATTCCTGAATGTTTAGAGATATGCGGTAGAGCCGTACCTCCATGTGTGCTTAGGTTCATATTGTGAAATGAGATTCGCATGGTGGCCATGAAGTTGACCCTTGGGCGGGTGTTGACATGGAGAATTTTCCAATATGACTGGGACTTTTTCGGCATGAATTCTGTAGTTCACGCGGCTAGAACTGATCGTACCTGTCATTACTCTCTGAAAACTGGAAGTGAGGACCCACAGTTCTTGTTGACCCTTCAGATTATTTATTATTTTCATACCGCTCGCAAATTGTAATGTCTCTTGATCAACAGCGATCTGGTGGAAATTCTCGCTCTTAAATTCCGTAGCTGTGTTCCAACAGTATAAAGAAGGGGGATCCATCAATCCAAAATACATGATGCCGTTATGATCGATAGCTTCCGCCGCTGATTGGTTGGGCCGTGTGTCGGGGAATACCTAAACAAGATAATCATTTTAATGGAAAGGTAAGATGCAGCAGACTAGGATTGGTTTTATTCAATACTTTCAGGAGTAGATTTATTTTCTTATACAAATTCGAAGATAATTAGTATACCTAGTTAGTATCTATGAATCTTTCAGCAAGTACACTGACGACTTCACAGATAGGCGTGGTAAAACTATAAGGGTTCCTTTACTACACATCGCGACGAAAATAACCAAAAAAACTTTACACGGTTAATGTTTACGTGGTTGATTTTCTACCAATACTTGGTATGGGAATGGTTACATCCATTCTTTGTATTAGCGACTACAAATAAGTTCCATGGACGATGGTAGGGTAACGTCAGTACTTACATTCATAGATGAGGGACTGGCGTTGCTGTCGTGTAGGAACGAGTCGTTTCTTAAAACACTAGTGCGGACAACATTCTCGGTGTTCGACGCCAGCGCGTGGAAGTACAGGAAGCGATCGCGTCCCGGTCTGTACGGCGAGAGAGCCATGCCAAGTACTCCATCCATCAGGTCAAAGCTTTCACCTGTAACATGTGGGTTTATTATTACAACACTATTAATAAGATAATAAAGGAACGTAAATGTAAAAGTAAAGAAACTCTGACTGTTAGCCTCGATCAACTACTGGCCTACTACTTGGCTTATTTCACTATGCTTCAGTGCGAACTGGTAGTAAAGTTAATGGCATATTGAAATATAAAGGTCTCCAATATGGCGTAACAACTATCGTCCAACGCTAACGACTGGGACCGTCGTGTTAATATGGCCTCCGAAGTATGGAAGCCCATAATGTTTCTGACTATTAGCGGTCACCCGTCCTCGTACCGACTGCGGCCGCATACATAAGAATATAGTTCTGTAACTTAACTCTTAAGTACGTTATTACTCAAATTCAAATCGAGTAATTTATCAAACGTATAAAATGCGATGACAAGGTACTACTTTGAACCTACCATCAATAGTGAAGCTTCCGAACGATGGGAACGGGTAGAACAGACGGTGAGTGACCCTCCAGGAGCGATCGGTTGCAACGTCGACCACCAGCAGCCCGAAGCCAGTTATATCCGCTACGTACACGTATGTATCTGAACAGTCGTTGTCATCGAAGCTGCGGACGTCCACTACCTGTAACATAAGATAAGATATTTGTATTTGTCAAGCTAAGAAAAGACTTGATCCAACTTGAGTCCAAGAGTCTACTTCACGTCGTGCGCCGAACTGATCAGGCTTACAAGTCGTCTATCCTTAGGCATTCCCTAATATAATGAACCACACCGACTGACACTTAGTCTTTTGAATCAAGCAGATTCCCACAGTCTTCTTGAAAGTAACAGGCGTTTTCTTTAAAACGCCATGCATTACATGTTCCAATAGATCTTTGACACTTGTGAACATATTTCTATTTAATGTCATTAACAAATTCCCACTTCTGGGGTTAAAACTCTCCAGTATAAATGAATGGTTAACACCGTAAGCCACATGGCTGTGACCCTGTTTATCCAAATTAAGCAACACAGGCCGCTTTCAGATATCACATCGGCGATCGCTAGTGGCAGCATTTCATGATCACTTCCGTGGTTCGATGAGCAAGTTGAATACTCGAGCCTATTTTTACTATTTAATAGTAAACATCAAGCGTTGATTCACAAATAACCGGTACAGTTAGGAACTTGTGAACCTTTAGTTCGTTCTGATCAGTATCTATTGTGGACTGTAGGACATTATCACGTCTTCCCAAATTATCATACACTTTTTTGATATGTAAGGCAAGGTAGGTACTTACTGGTGTTACAAACAGTGACGTAGCAATATACTTGGTCTCGTTGACGATGTGCCTATAAAGCAGCATGTCGGTGTTGAGGTCGAATGCTAGGAGCTGCGGAGGACACACTTGCTGCTCTCCAATTTTACCCGTATCCATCACCCACAGCCGATTACATTTGTCTATCTGTAAGCAACAATGGGATCACTTCAATTGTGATTTTTGATATAAAATGATGTTTGACTTTTTTCGATCCATACCTATAAACATTAATAATTTTCAGTGACGTGATTGGATTTCTATAAAAGATTCGGTCAATAAATTTAAAAAAATCCTGATTTTTTTTCACTCGCTACTTGTAGAGACCGACATTAAATAATACTTAAGTCGTTGATAAAATTGGTTTGTTCACAATATAATTTATTACTTACAGCAGTTCTAAACACAGAAGTAAGTCCATAACAGTTCATGCCTTGATTGTCATGCCATGAATAGTCCGGGTACGCGGCCAGGCGGCCGTCTTCCTCAACTGTTCCCAACGTGATAGGCCGACCCGCATCGAAACGAGGAACTGTTACAAATATTCGCGATTTAGCACCACCTGAAATCATTTATTTTATTTATTTAGTTATCGAGCATATTTATATCTCTTTTTCTCTGAAAATAAATAGTGTGTAGAAATGACGATGTGGTCGATGAATTGCCGGCTAAATGACAAGGAAAGGCTCTGAAGCCGCAACACAATATTTTTAAATAATTTAAAAAATATTAAAACAATAAATAATTATAATTATCACAGCAGTCTATAAACTTTACTGAAAGAGAAATCGACTCGATTATTTATAAATAAATGAATAATAAATAATAGAATAAAAAGTACGCACCAGTCTGAGTTATTATATCGCACGAAATATCCATGAATATTTTCTTATTTTTTTCATGCAACGCTACATTATGAATTATTACGACAATAGCAATATTTTGTAATTACATTTACTTATAAATAAACATCTCTTTGAACGGTGATCTGAACTTATGCTCGTACTCCAAGGTAATCCAAGGATTAACTTTGATTCAAAAAGCAGATTAAAGTTTACTTCCTACTTACACTTTTTTTAATAATACTGAATCTTATTAACCCAGAGATAAGGCATCAATTAAAATTAATCAATGTTTATTTACAAGCTGGTTAACGTTTAAGATGTTCGATTACGAGTTGGACTGTATGAAATTCTACTGTGGTTTTCCTATAATAAAAATAGAAAAATCTGACTCAGTTAATCTAGTAAAAAGCATAATTTAAATAGAAACCCGTTATTTTTTTAACATTAATTTATGCCAGTGTTATAATCGTGGGGAATTTATTTAAAGAATCGATAAAATGGCATTAATGGTTAAGTAATTAAAGAAAAAAGCGTGACGTCAATACAACACAACCTACTTATGTAGTCGTTGCGTGACGATCGTTTAAGTATGTTTTATTATGGTTTTTGTAATTTGATTCAGCTTCAAATATTTTATAACGTTGATGAAATCATTGTTGATGAAGAACTATTTATGTCAATCTTATGTTACTCGTGTCGACCTATTGACAACAGCCGAATTTCTGGGTGAGGTCGATAGAATGATAGGTAATGGCAAAGTGGCAATGAGAAGTGAAACACACTTTATTCAGCAGATTTTATTCAACATAATCTATATCTATCAATCGTGACATCGTCTAAAAACAATGAATTAAAATATATTTATATTATTGTTTCACCCATAGATGGCGTGACTGGATTCCTTTTCTTATTGATATTTTGTTTTGAACCACAAACGATGTGTATAATGCACTGTGAACTACGCGCCTGACAAACGACAAAGAACGAGGGAGAGAGAGCGTATTACAGTACTTGAATTGAGAGTTAATAATTATGTAAATATACATTTTGCGTAGTAGCGCATAACTTCTTTCCCCCATGCATTGGGATTAAAATAAAAACATTGCGTGAATTGCTGATCCTAAACCTTTAAAAAACCCTCTTTCAATACTGTTCGCGACCGGGTCAAAAATGCCCTATAAACATTTAGGTAGACGTCTAGACGTTTACTAGTAAAATTTTTAGAATAATTAAGATCAATCTTCACCGCAACGCTTACCATAGTATAATTGATGTTTTGCTTTCGAGAGCATGCTTAATGACAAAAAGCAATGTGGTGAAACAGATTCAATGTTTAAGATCTCATTTTTCTTTTTTACCATTTCTTTTCCAACAGTCAAAGAATTACCTTGTATACTGTTGTTTATTTTTCTATTCAAAATAATTGCCACTTTAACGTAAAGAATAAACTTGTTTTCGAGCACTAGAAAATTTTAACTTTTTGTGATATTATTTATCAAATATTAAATGAGTGTAATTGTGTTGTAATGGAGAAATATGGCGAAGTAAGTTAACACGATATTTTTTCACAGTGCAGTTGTGCAGTTTGATCTCGAAGAATAACGCGATAATTATATCTTCTCGTCGGAAATTCATGTAATTAAGTGCTGATGTTGTAAATATTGTTGGAGCTTATATACTTAGTATGGAAAGTAGTTGTTAGATTATAAATATTTATGTAATATTAGGAACAGAACATGCTTATAGGTAATAAAAATTCCTAAAGGTTTAGTGACACTAGACACTACTACACGTGACGTTACACTTGATTGTAACGGTAAGTAGATTGTTCACGCTTTTGATAATGTCTGGGTTCACGAAAACCATGGTATTAACAATGAAACCATAGTATTCTTCATAATATTTAAGTATCTATAATGCATGTGAATACATATTAACCCTCTCAAAACTTTTACACCTATAACCAATCACCCTGTATAAAACACTAGAAATATTATAAGAGTAATACAAACCTTGTCTATGCTGCACGTCGACGTCAATAGGCACCGAATTCCCCCTGATGAAATGATTGTTCTGGATCGCTCTCGCCTGTGCCTCATCACTGGGGAACACGAAGTCCAGTTCCGACCACTGCCTCACCACACGCAGGCTGCTCTTGGCATTGAAGGCAGGCCAGCAGCACGCGAGGCAGTACGACAACAGGAAAAACCTCTCCACGCCGTACGCCATCTCTGCCTTGAATACGTCCAGTAATTGGGGATCTGAAACGTGAATAATTATGATATGCAGCGATTTTCTCTTATCCAATTATTTTTATATTTGTATTAATATAGAATACCAGCTCGTTAACACAGAAATAGGTCCATAATAGTATCCAGGCTTATGATATTTAACTGTTTATTTAAACTAAAATATAAGTATTGAAATCATCTTTCGGTTAGTTAGAATGCCGAATAGATGAGTATTTGAAAACAAAGACGGATTTCAATTGGTATTCTAAATGTCAATGAATAATGAATGAATGTTTCTGTTCAGTTGATTACAGACCAACATTAAGATAACTTAGAAATTAATTTTATTAGGTCATGAGAAATGTTATCGGATGATTAGGTTACATCAAGTCTTTTCAAATTCATGTTGTGTGTTAGCTAGTTATCAAAAGGAAAACATTAAAAATAGAAATATTTTAGCAGCAAGTTATAAACCAACTTAACTAGAATTAAGCCGGTTGTTTGAAAATCATAAGTAAGTATGCAAATAAAAAAGATTACCATATTGATCAAGGAGTGATCTGCAGACCTGCTTTGGCGGTTGATACGAGTATGACGAACGCATCTTGATTTAAAATAACCGTTTAGACACTTTTTCAAGTCACACAAGGCACTACACTTGTACCTACTTATTTATATATCATAGAATATGTCGAGGTCCATATCAAACTTATCACATTATTGCACTGTATAATGTTCGGTTATATACGCTATTTATATAATAATACAGCACCTACTATAAATGACATTTATTAAACGGAAGTACACATGCCCTAATGTTTTACATGAGCCATTCACTGCAATTATTTGCACTCACTGCTAAAATTAGAACATGTTAGTACTTAAAAAGAAAAACGCCAACTACCTAATATATTATCCATTACACTACCTGGTTATAAGCAATACGTCTTAACCACATACTGAGCTAGAAGCGAACAAACCGTTAAACACTGTTACAACACGCGAACTATTTCAATATCTGTTTTCTCTGCCGTCACAAATACCGGAAGCCCGTTAAAAACTTTTAGAAATTAAGGAATTTATGTATGATTAAAACTAAACGGTTTATCTAATTGAAAAACTAAATTGCAAGATTTGCGTCCGCGGTGAATGAAATCTATTTAAATAATGAAATAAGCGCTTTCCAAGTCAATTTTCTGCTCAGCGGCCGTCCCTACATTCTTCGATGTTCGGTATGTAAATATTTTGACAAAGTGATTCATCGTTACGGTAAATCGTTTTTAGGCTTTTAGAAAAATTCCTCAATCACGTCACGAGTTATCTTTCCGGAATTAATTGGGAAGAAGCCCTACTTTCCAACCAAAAGAATCAAGAAATTTGTATAACTGTATACTGTAACTGTAATAATCGATAATAAGGTGAAACTTTACATAATAATAATGCCATTAAATAAAGCATTTAGATATTCGCTATACATTTATAAAAACGTAAAAAAACTACTTCGAATAAGTAATAAAATACAATGGTAGTATTTTTTATAACTGTTAAGTCTTATTGAGTCTATTAAATGTATCAAATTTTAATTCAAAACTTTTTTCTATCTAAAATACTTCATCACGTAACCGTGTAATGAGAATGTATAATGAAATATTATTAAACACTTCGAGAAACACAATTAATTTGACGAAGTAGGCGTTGTTATATTATTACTGTTAGAGAAAAAAAAGTTGAAAAGAAGTTAAAAAACTCGAAGGTCTATTGATGCTCTAAGTTAACTTTTGTGTAAAAAGTCTTAACTTTAGCTATAAAAAAGTTGGTTGATTTACAATCTTAAGGAATCGATTAACCACCAAAAATGGTAGATATACGAGAAGGCCTAAATAAACAATGACACTAGACTAGAATGTATCTACAAAAATAGTTACACTTAAAACACAACCACCACAACTAAAAACATCAATATAATGTTTAAAGTTCAAGAAAACAAAGGATTTTATGCTATTTCTTATCTAAAATCGTAGCAAAGTGTCTCGGGATGGTAAATTGTTCGTAAAATCATATTATCGTCAACTGTATGATGCATAGAACGATAGCGCAAGCTTTTGCAATATTTGTCGAGATTTAATTGAAGTTTCAACTCTATCTTCACAAATATCAAAGCAAAGTATTAATGGGTAATATTGTTTATCATTTGTTCTGAAATATTTGTTGCAATTTATTGACCTTAACATACAAACATCTTATCAAAATGTCTACACTATGTCTACGCACGCAGCTACGATTATTACCTACGATTTTGTGAAGCATTCACGCCACTACGCATTCTATATTTTATACACGATTATGTATATAAATAATCTTCATTTAAAAATGTATTTTATTTAAAATCATTGTATATGTATAACGAGATTTTATAAAATATGACCGTGATACGTCACTATATTTATTTATTTATTAACAACAATCATAACTTCAAGACGAAAAAATTTTTACACATTATGTCACATATTATCTAACTCTAATTGTTTAGTAATATTTATTACCGACGGATCTTATTAGACAGTCACTAGCAAATTATAATTACGGATATTTTTACGTATCAACATAACACTATAGAGAACACTAGATAATTATCATCGGACACTTCTAAATTAAAGCGTGTCAATCAAGAGAAATTAAACTTGTCTTCAGATCTTCGTTTATCAAACTAAAAGTTATCTGTCATTTACAGTCTTGATATACAAGAGGACACGGAAAGTCATTATTTCATTGCAAAACAATAACAAGAACTATTTGTTCTTGACAAACTGCATCTTAATTAGTAGACTTTGAGAGGTCGTGACTGCGCATAAACACTCATCTTTTTATAGTTGATTGTGAAATTCCAATGTGAACAATAGACAGGACGTAAGGTATTATGTCAGCTTTGTCCGATCGGTAAGACGTAAAGGACAACAATGTCACTTCATGACTTTGCACGCATGAACATCCTTTAAATTCTCAATACAAAACCCGTGTAAAAGTGTGAAGTTGATTGTCGCAGAGAGTATAATGAATTTATTATTATGTTACATGCTTAGTATCCGGTTAACTTTCAGTTGTCTTTAACTGATCAATTAGTATTAAAACATCCTATCGGAAACATGGATAAGCACAAGATTCAGCACAACAAAACACAGACAACTTAATACTTACATATAAATAGAATTGATTTAGGTACTACTTAATATATTTGCTATATACTAATTTTAAACAAATAATTTTAATCCTAAGTGGTTTCTACCACAAAAGTATGGAACGTTTGTTTTTTATTATTGTTGATGATCACATCGGTTTTTTATGCGTTTCGTGGCTATTACAATGTTGTGGTTAAATAACTCTCCCAACGATTTCACGGTCCATGCCATGGCATAAACACAAAGTACCATTGTTATAGCTTCGACTATTAAAAGGATTTCAAATTGTGTTTCTAAGGATATTTATTTTATACAGATTAATGAATAAACAAAAAAAATCAGTACCGTTTTAAATCAGTAAAATATAATAATAATTTACCTAATAACTACTTTCCCTAAATAGAAGCCCTGTTAGAATTTAATCAGAAGTATCATGAAACACGTTTTATAAATTCATAAATATCACTGAAAATATGATATTTACACAGGTCACTGAAATTAGGCACGTGCTTACAGAATTTCAATATTTTTGCTTTGGTAAATTTTAGAAATTTAACAGCTACATAGGCGACCAGGAAGGTAGTTGAACCGTTACTCAAAGGTTTATTAAAAGAATACGAGATTTATTTATAATTTTATACCTACTAAGAGTTTAATCATGAGCAATAACATGACTATTAAAAGTTGTGATGTCACTGTCTGTATATATTTGTTATGTTAGCTATTAATTCCAAATACGAAATAACTTGACTTCGAGTTCATTTTGTTTCTATTAGCAATCGTAACCTATGTCTTGATATTAATTAACAACGTCAACTTAAATTTGAATGAATGATTTCAAGTAGTTACATCGTTAAATATAACAAAAAACGAAGCGGAATTAAAGTTACATTATATTTTTGCCATCACTAATAGCTTGCTATTTTAAAATAGTAAATGAGCTGCGCTACGGTGATTATGATCATTAATAGTTCTCATGAGTCTCACATGGAAATGTGAGATACAATGCAAGACGAGAAAGATACCGAGTGATTAAATAGTTAACAATCGTATTTATTTATACGATTTTATATTATGGCCTATTAAAATTTTTAAGGAATAAAAACCATGAACACAAAGTAACTTTGATCTTTTTTATGTAAGTAAGTATAAATTTGTTGTTTTTCATTTACGTTTATGCTGACTAAACCATATGAGGGTGACGTAGTCCAAATTGACTAAAATACGTAAAAAAAATTAAGATAAAAAAAGAAAATAAATTTAATGACAGTCTTTACATACAGCTCATTCATTCAATTGTTTTAAACATCTTTAACCTATTGAATAAATTTTATCTACAATATATTTATTTGCTCATATAGTTACTATAAAGCAATATCAATAAGAGTTCGAAGACCTAACACGTTTAAAATGACGGATCGACTTGCGAATTACTAAACAAATACAGTAATTTCGTATTCAAACGACCGCACCTCTCCGCAGATGTGGACTTGTAAGTTGTAAGTTGTAAGGCATCGTAGGAAGACATCCTATCGAATCATATCGAAGTCAAGACATGACTATGACAAATAATAACCAAAAAAAGACGCTAACAATACGCACGCCTGCCTATTAGCGTGGTAACATTATGGTATGAGTAAATAGATGTATTAATAAAGGGCATTATAGGAATCTCGCAAGTTGTCGTACAAGTTTCTTTATTACTTTATTTTTCATTGTCTTCACGTTACACAGACTTGGATGTAAGATGGCCCTATTTATTCCTTTTGATATTCCTTTTGGCATTCTCTACCAGTCAATCCAGTGCAGTGTAGGGAAATACGAGGGAGCATATTAACTAAGTATAATAAAAGATAAAAAATGACACCGGACAATAAAAGTTAAATACGGACCTACTTATTAAATTTTTTTATTTTTCTGTTATTAATCGTACCTATAACTCCTAAAGAAATCGACTAATTAAAATCATATTTGCATAATATCTACCTGCAGCATAGAGATGTATACTCTACTCGTACCTATACTTAGTTTTTATAAAGAATGACTTATAGTCACATTACAATAGTATTTAATGACTATTAGATGACAATTGAAGTTATTAACAAGTTCTATAATAAAACTACGCGCGCAGCAACGTACCTACTATAAAGTTCGTCATTTAAGAAGTTATCACTTGACTTCTTTGACCCACAAGTGGGGTATTTTCCTGTTATACCAATGCATTATCAAACAATACAGATAAATAAAGAGTTTATCTCAATAATGTTTTATAGTATAGATATGCTATAGGCGCGCTATGCATGAAAAATGATACGGGAAATAGTTATAGGAAGGTCGATAAGGGCACAAGCAATGTAGCGCGGAACATTTTTTTTCTTTTCTAGGTTTTCGTAAAAACAACAAATCACTATTATTGATAAAGTCAGAAAATTTAAATGCAAACTTTTATTTGGTTTCTTATTACATATTAAATAGATAAAATTTGGAATTTGATTAAAATTATACAGTTATGAAGCGTCTCTTAAGACTTGTGCTTGTAATTTTTTAAAAGTAATTTTAAATACGTCTAAATTAAGTTG
>LGAG01000441.1:123694-165423 GCA_001278395.1 Lerema accius | reverse complement strand
AAATAGGTATGTAAAGTTTACGTTTCCAACAAAAAATTGTTAATGCAATTCAAAAAAATCTTTGCTAAATTTTGGATGCATACATACCATTATGTGATATCAATATTAAGTAAGTATTACAATGATCATGTTTCTAGTGCATTCACTTTTTCCTGGTAAGATGTTAAACATTCCAATAATATAAACTTATCTTTTACAGTTCATACGGATATTTTTATAGCAACTAAAACGTCCTACATGGAGCGGATTCTTATGATTTACAGTATTAGCTAGGATAAATATCTAATGTTATTAATAAATGAATAGAATTTGTGACTTTCCGTAATAGATTAATACAATTTTTAAAGAAAAATATTATCTTAACGGACTACACACAAGTTTCATACAAGCCTACCTACCAAAATATAGCCTATTGTGATATACATAATCAAAAGGTTTCCTTATTACACATGGCCCACACAAATATTTATATACATTTACAACATTATTTTTATTTCTCTTGTTTTCAAACTGTCACAAAAATACAAAGTCATTGAAATATACCTAAGTCTCAGAATAAAAATTCATTTTACACTTAGATTGCAAAAGGAAAAGGGTACAATATTTTCAATATAGGGCAGGCTTTATGGGTAACGTCTAATATCTCAAGATAATTAATATACGAATGAATGAAAAGATAAAATATGCCATAATGTACCTACATAATTATGTGTTTTTAGAAATTAACAAGTATTTACAATAGGGGAAAATTTATTTCAAGGCTACGTCTGAAATGGTAACTTTTTTTTTGCTGTGAGATCTAACTGTAATCACTATGACACAATACGGAAACTTATTTTACATTTTATGGTGTGAATGTTCCATTTTCAAATTTACATACTTATTTTATTTCTTAAACAAAAAAAATATTTCTTGTGTCTAAATTGCTAGCAAACGCTCATAATGCCCAGATATTTGTATACTGAGTATCCATGTTTTATTTTATTTATATTTTCACAGGTGAATTAATTACGCGCGTAGTACCTACAGTGTATAAACACTTGAAATTTGTGAATCGACTGAACGCTATGTACAAAATAAGTAATACTCGTAAGTAAGTAAGTTAAGAGAAAAGATACCTATTTAACAAAGTATACTTACAATTGAACGGAATTCATCCACGGTAGATTCTTAAACAGGGTATTTTAATCATCATACTGGGCCATTTCAAGCTTATAAATATTATGTACAATGTTTACAGTGCAAAAAGTAATTCCGACATGAGTAGCAAAGGGAGGACTACTTTAGGATAGACGTAAGTGTGCATACCTACTTGAAAACATAATTAATGATCTTAGTCAATCTGATGTCTAATTAAGATTGTAAAGAATCACAAAATCCAATGAAGTCAGAATTTTAATTTGTAATGTAAGTACCTAAAGTAGACAAAGTAGGTGAGAAGCTTCAAGGACTCTAACAGTCACCAGCAAAGGGACTCTCCTTCTCTCCTTTAGTCATTTACAATATTTGTATACGAATATTTATTCACATTTTGATGTATACCTAAATAAATGAAAGCATTCGTCTCCGTAAATATAAGGACCTCCCTGCACTCTATCGTTGTTACTTTTACAAACGCAAACGTATGTGGCTAGAACTGTATGATGATTTCACTTCAACCACTGCTTATTGGTCTACCGTGGATGACTCTTAGGCTAACCATAGACGGACTACTTGAACCAGTCGCTGTCCACAGCCTTAAGCAGTCGGCGTCCGGTATGAGCCGACTACTTGCTGCTTGTGAACTTAAACTTGCTGGCATCGACTACTTCAGGCAATCCATCTATGACCAGCCTTAAGATGCTAGTGATGAGTTTAGAATCTGGTAGGGTGGAGCGCAGCAGTAAAGTTAGCCCGGCGAAGGACGCGTGCCTGAAGCGGTCCATATCCGTCGTCAATGGCGCGCACCAAGCGAATATTGATCTGAAAAATTAAAATTTATAAATCTCCTCCATAGTTTCCTTCGCGCTTAGCCGATAGTTTCATTATTGCGCCTGACGAAGATTCGTAATCCATGGGGAATCACTTGTAACTAAGCGTTTTGCATTGTTTCAAAGCATTCGGTTTGGATATGCAAGTATAGGTGTGCGTTGGGTATGTGTATGTAATAATAATAAATAATAATAAACGCTAACACACTCATACCCCCGCAGTATGATTCCCTGAGTCGCGGGTGGCATGGACAACACAAATAACACATTACTAACACCCATGACCCGAGAACAAATATTTATCTTTCACATAAATATCTGCCCCGGCCGGGAATCGAACCCGGGACCCCTCGCTTCGCAGGCAGGGTCACTACCAACAAGGCTACGGGGTCGTTATGTAAATTCCAAATACAGAAAAAAATACCTAGAAATTTATATAAAATAATGTATAGACAGTATTTTCTACGCGGGCTACAAAAAAATTGGAGCCATTAAGTTAGGGTTTCATAATCTTTAGATAACAGTATTTAGAAGAAGCAAGTAAAAATTGATCTTTAATATTATTAAGTATGTGAGTCATAGACAATACGGTCACTTTACCTCGTGTTTCGACACCGTTCGTTTGAAGTACTTGTGGAACCTCGTGGAGAGCGCCCACACGATGCCATTATCGCGCTCCACCCACCTCACCTCCGCGCAGAACTGCAGTTTCTCAGGGTCTTGGGCTAATACCCTGAAACGTATAGAATATATTTTTTATACACCTATTGCCTTGTACATACGTAAAATATTATTCAGACCATTATTTATACAACATCACCTATTTATACTGTAATTTTAATTTATATATACAGTGCGTATATACTTCAGTGCTTTCAATTTCTGGTATAAACAGTAATAAGTAACCCTCACTTATGTGCGTTGGTGATAGGATTCCAAGAGGCAATGGCGGTCTCAGTCATCGGACTGAAGATGATGTTGTCGTCCCGGGGGTCGACGGCGAGGCCTAGGCCTTGCGAGGACTTGCGGCCCACCAGGTTGATGGGCAAGTCTGCGCCCTCGGCGGGAGGGCCTGACGCTAGTACAGCTGTGGACACGCTGAAAATTCTGGAACGGAAGCAATACTCACTTGAATTTTACTATATTATTATAGTTAGACAAGAGTTAAGAATATAGTGAAATAGGAGGATTAAATCACACGAGGATTCAGAGACATACTGAAATAGGGGATCTTTGTGTTCCCTATCATGTTCTGTATATTTCAAAACTTTATATGCAAATCTTTTTTTTGTTTTGCTGGTTATGTACCATTTTTAGGCCATTCATTTTCAGGTCATTCTTACCTGTCGGTAGCGAGTGGCTGATAGTAGAGGAGACCCTGAGCGGGGGAGTGCGCCAAGCCGACGACACCGTCCATTAGAGTGAATCTATCACCACCGATATCGTACTCCCCGAGATCAGGGTCTGGGTACATAGAAGCGTGGGTCACTCGCCACGCGTTGTCGCGTTGAGCATCGTACACAATGATACCTGGAAATTAATTAAGAACGTTTATTAAGAACTTGGCATAGTTAAGACACTTTGGAGCGAGAGTAGCACATAGTCCCGGCTCCAAAGCAGTAGGCGTTGACACCGTGTAGTTTTAGTGGGTTCGAGTCCCACATACCTGTCCGACTACTCTTAGTCGGATAGATGAGACGAGGGTCTCTCCACACGAAAAAAAATAATTAAGACACAAATAATTGCTCAAATATATCAACAACAAAAATAATAACTCCTAATCCTTCCTCATTTCTACAGAGAAGAGATTTTACGGCAGACCCCAACTTTAATGCCTTAACCGGTCGACCAGAACATTCATAGATCTGTGGGAAAGTCTTAATGATGTAACCAGGAAATTTAACCTTACCCCGTGTTTGCATTACCGGTTTGTCTACATCCTAACTACTCGTAGCTAATTCAAAGATGGCTCCAAAGTGAGATTCTGTTTCCGTTGTCCACCCTGCTAAACTCACAATCCCGTTTTTAATTGTTACTTAGTCTACATAAATACATAGAATAGACATAGGTACTAGGTACTATAGAACAGTGCCTACCATCATCAGTAGGTACATTATAAGACTATAATAAAATTTCTCAAAATCATATCGTGGTATGAAAAGTCTAAGCAAAAGTTCTGCATTATGAACCAGTAAATATCCACTTGTATATAGAAGCCATTTACGAAAATAACTATGTATTACGCCAATTAATGGCGCATGACAACGACATTACGAGGCGGATATAAACACTATACGAACGAAAACTAAACGAGGCAAATGAGAGGTATCTGCTCTTAATTACGTCTTAGGACTTTACCGTAAATACCGGTAAATATTTCAGTGTTTATTTCTGCTTCGTCATCTTGTGATCTTGTTTCCTTTTTAGGGGTCATAAAGAAATAGACTAAGAAAATGTAAGCGCGGTAATTGAAACTTAGTAACTAGGTTCTAAGTAGTTAGTTACAATATTTTTTTCATGACATGCAATAAAAAATACTAGTTATTGCCCATGTTTCTATTTGAAAATAATTAAATATATAGTATAACTAATTCAACCATGACGTATTTAAAGTAAATATAATTGCAATGTCACCCTTACGCGCAAAATTAAGTAACAGGCGTTTATGTAAAAGTTTGAAGTAGGTATCCTACTTCTAATAATTTCATTGTCACTGTATTTTAATGGAGCGTTAAGTTACAAAATATCATACGGACATAAAATAACCAAACAAAAAAATTATGTTGATTTATTTTGGACAGTGAGCTTAAAATAGATTCTACTAACATAGTACTAGAAAAAGCTGAAAAATATAATTCGTTATTTAAATAGTCGGAAAAGGATATGGTTAGACAGTATAAACATTTATCATTGTACATTCTGTCATTAGTGCCTACAAAAAGGATCTCGGTCATTAAAAGTATAATCTAGGCTAGGCAGTCTAAAATGACATACACGTACTAATCTAAAGTGGTGTCAAGTAAATTCATAAAAGATTATAGGATAACTGTTAATTAAAGTTCTACAGAACGAATCATTCATAATTAAAATAAAGAATCATTAGAACTCAGTAGTTTTGTTTCTTAATAGTCTCTCCTGATAGCATTAACAGATAAAGTTGAAACAAAAGCGCGAACTTCTCAGTTTAACATAACAATAACCGAGTTACGACAATTGCTATTTATCGCAGTCAACACGTCTTGCGTCATTTTCGGAGAAAGCCAATTTCCGTGGGCGCATTCAGTAGAGCCTATAGCATGGAACATGCAGACACACGTTTGCGATACGTGAAGTATGTCACGGATATGCCAATTATGAACCTTAGTACTACGAATGCGATAAAAAACCACAATAAAATATAAGTCCGACCGGAACGTTCTCATGCTTTTTGTAAGTGATATTTCATCAAACATCCCAGCATTATGTTATGAGTTTGTTACACGCCACAAACTTTGGTATGCCAATTAGTCACATTCGGAGTAACTAAAAATGTGTACGCAAAAGAAGTAAGTTGTTTTGATGGTAATTACATTGGTAATACGTACTTTATTATTGTATTCAACACCTGTTCATATTTTATTATTAATTAAAGAAAAACATTGGGTAAAATTCTGAAAACTTCAATTTTTAAATTATACAAAATAAACTGTTTAACTTTAAGTCGTTACCATACAAAACTTGACAAATAAAAACTTTTTATTGGATGCAAGTAGGTACTGATGCAATTACGGTCAAATTTCACTTAATAATTATTAACTCTGCCAGTATTCTTATTACTTATACGTAATATTTTCGTTCCTTTATTCTCATTCTTATACATAACTTAACTAGTTTGGTAAGTGCAGTATGAATCCAATATTTAATTTAAATTAATAACCACAGACCAAAAATATATAGACGCAGTCTTCATAACAAAAAAGCATAGTAGTAAAAAACATAACGTTATTAACAAATGGTAACGTTTCCTGATATATTGCTCGGCAGACCGCGCCCGGTAACATACGTCACATCGTAAAAAAAAAGAAAAATTGACCTCACTTTTTTTGTTCTGCACACTGAGTCTATTATACTTTTTGGTCTGAGTTAATAATGTGCATACAAATTTACTATTACATATTACACATAGATAGGAATGTATAATAACTCAGACAATTTAATAAGGACTGGTTCTCTATATTGTTTTAGAACGGCGCCAGTTTGCAACATTGCTGCAAATACCAAACAACATTGCACTTCTAAAAAAATAATGAGTTACGTGCCTACGCCTTAATGTGACATATTATTATGAGACATATTTTTTTAGTTTATCTTTATTACATTTCGACTTAATGTTTGTATAATCTTAACTTAACGGTAACTAAAGCTGTAGCATTATCCAAATAATAGCAGTCATCCATCAATATTATGCAGTCATAAATATTTACCTAATGTGAAACAAAATGCTCTCTTAAGGTTCGAAACCAGTTTCTAGGTGCATTTGCTGATTGTACCAACAGGTACCGTAAATACTAGATGTATGCAACTAATATATAGGACTCTATATCTACATAAAGAGAGTAGATTTGTGTAGTAGATGTAGAGTTTTAAACATTAAGAAATAGAAGCCACTAAATTTATGCGCCTAATTAAAAACTGAGCGAGTATTATGTTATAAACAGTTGCAGTATCATTTATGGTCATTAAGTCCGTCGCATCGCAATATACATTTTATGATTCGTTACACAATATGTTGAACAAAATTATTAATATTATTTAACTCCCAGGTTATTGCAGAAACTGGTTTTTATTTCATTAAAGCTCTTACAAGCAATGTTTTCCTTTATTTAATCTTCATACAAAAATTTTTGTGGTTTAAGCACTACTTGAAGTAATAAAATAATACACTGTTAAAGTCTCTATTCTATTCTAACTAATGTACTAACAAGAATTAATTGCAAATACTTACTGATGTTATAGGCTCATACTTTTACGTAATGCAGTAGGTTAGAAAAATCTCAGAAAAATTCTTAATGTAACCTCTACCTATACATACCTAGTTCAACGACTTTTCACACGTTGACATACTATCCATAATCTACAATCGTGGGAACTAATGCTAGATACAGTTGTTACGTAAATTGATGATTGTATCTAATAGTTCAATACTGGTATTATAATTGAGTTAGATGCTCTACGGAAATTATGTGATATTAATTAAGTTGGTTTTAATCATTTGTTTGGCAACAACCCACCATTGACAAAACAGTTAAACTTTAGTGTAGACAAGTACTAAAAACACAAAAATAAGAAAAATACTAACTACATCGTCATTTTTTATCCAGTGGGATCGTTGCCAAGCTTATCTTAAATAAAAAATTGAAATAAAAAAAAAATACAAACGCAAAGAAAAGATGAATAAAAAAAAATCATAAATCACCATGGCTGAAACAGTACCTATCAATAGGACTCATTTCATTGACTACATTATTTGGTTATTAAAAAAATACGTATCCCACCAATTAACGACGTATGCAGTATAACTAGGTGTTACGGTTGATTAATTATGGCCAATTAAGTACATTGTAGCCGGCGATTAATAACTCGAAAACGACACCAGCGCGAGCGGTTGGTGAGCACTGCATGCATTTAACATGTCGATCATGCAAAACAATTTGGAAGTAAGTATTATGTTTATGTTCCATTAATATGCATTATTCGAATAATTGATAATAGTCAGTACAATTTTCTCTATGAGAATAGCAAAAGAGCTTGCAGTACCACTATCTCCTGTGCCTTTGAACATCATGACAAATCTCAAGTAGGACTACAGAAGTATACCTCGTTTTTTTCGTCCTGATATAAAAGGTAAACAATCTTACACTGTCTTTTTGTTGTAATTATCGATTAAAAAATAAGACAGACACAAATTAAAAAAAACTAAAGAATAAACAGTGATTTAACGTAAAAATACATTTCTGTATACTTCTAAATATTTTTTTAAATTAATGAAATAAATAAAAGTTGTGCCAAGATTATTACCTTTTATATCACGACGAAAAAAAACGAGGTATAGAACTGTATGGGAAACCGTTAGTCAGTAGATTTTCCATAATCAGTCCAAAACAATGTTGTTAGATATTATTATATTCTGCACTTTTAATTTAGTCAAATATTTAGAGGTTTTGACCTTAATTTTCTTCAAAGTCCGTCTCAGTTTATGTTTACTTTTGTTAATGACTTTAAAAATAATCTCCCGGTATTATTCAATATAATTTGCTTCGGTAAAGTCAAATGGAGATCCATGTCCAATGAAATAAAGGTTCTCACTCATGATAGTACAAAAATATTAATGCAACATCGATTTGTGATGATACGGTAAAAACAAGATTAGGATTAGTATCAAGTTAAATGCCGCAAGAGGCTGCAAATTTGTAGTAACAGGAGGTTATAAATTATATTAAAATATCACTAGCTCAGGCCAGTTACCTATTGATGTCAAGGCTGTATAGGCTTACAAGAACATGGTCAAGTTATAATTACTACCAGGTCTACTGCGGAACAGCCCCAATAACATACTTTACTTTACTTGCAGAACCTTATTAAATTACCCTTAACTACCGAGCGCCTAACTTCCCATAATGACGTAAGCTACGTAAATGTAAACAAAATGTAATTATTAATCTCAAATAAAATTTATAAGGCGTGACTTTTTATTTCTTACTTGCGCGTTTATTTAATAAACACTCCTAACCCCACAAGATGATTCGCTGTGTTGTAACTTGTAAGTGCTATTGAACAACATAATAGACAACGGAAAAAGAACTAAAATTGATGTTCATTAATTATATTGCTGCTTCGATGGCAATTGAACTCAGGATCTATTGGATTCGGCATGGTAACCATTGCGCCATGTGAGTCATCAATTTTCATATTTTTATAGTAAAATTGTCATATGTTTACTGTACCAAAACTGTATCTATTACATGTGTTGTTTTATTTCATTCCATCAACTACGCACAAAGACTGATATTAATTACCCTCCTTGACGACACGACGCTGGTAAAACAAACTGTTATTATGTATTAGGTTACCACTTTTACAAACCATGAAATGTCACTTGAGCTGTTAACATTTCATTATGTTACAATATCTATATTTAATTTCGTAATTACTCATAATAAACTTCCGAACAGGTTATGATCCGAAATTGTACGTAATTTTATAGTATAGTGAAATCATAATTATGTAATGTAATATGTATATGATAGGGTAATAAAAATAAATAATTAGAAATAACAATTTAAAAATAAACAGATCTCTTTTTCCGTTGATTTTGAATACATCTGTTAACATTGGGTAGATAATATTGACTACCACGGTTAAATTATAGTAGGTAAAATTGAATTTAGATTACTTTACTGTCACATTAAGAGCTCTCTGAATGTGGCAGTTAAAAGTTAACGTCCCGGTAATTGGTGTTATTAACCTTTGCAAATTAAGTTTAGAAACCAAAATTAAACAATTTTCTTTAACCTTCTTCAGCTTTACAAGTAAGTGGTAATACGACATAACAATAACATTATCTGATCCTATGGAAATTTCAAATGTCCCCATAGATAATACCTATAAACATAATTGGCCTTATGGAAGGCAAACAGTTCGATTACAACGAATTTAAACATATCCATAGATTATGTAGAAAAACAATTAAGTCTGTAGTATTTAGTACTAACTGTTCATAATTAACACTTAGAGGTACTTAAAGATACAATCAACCTTATCGGAGTTCCGGTGTGAAAGTCAGCCAGTTTCTGCATAAAAGGGAGTTTCAAGTCCTTGAAGTTTAACGCAAACTAGTTCTACTTTTACAGAAATGTTGGTTTATTGCATAATCACTTGTTTTAATTACAAGTAAATATTTTAAGGCTATCTACATTACATTCAATTATTTGATTTTGAACGAAAAATTAAATATTTCACAATGCTACTATAGTGGCAAAAATTCATGCAGTTTGCAAACGAATCTTTTTTTTTACCTGCGAAATACTCGAAATTCTAACGAAAACCTTGTAAAATTTAAATTTAAATTTGGGGTTTTAATTTATGTTACGTTACGCGGATTTGAATTGCTTACCTCGACGAAAAAAAAAAATGTAAAAAAAATTGAAATTTGTGCAATATTATGTAAATGAATAAAGTAAAGTAAAAATAGCTTACCTGGTGCAACGGTGTCACTGATGTAAGCGAAGATATTATCGCAGGATGCAGAAAGGTGTGAAGACGGAGACCTGGTGTCGTCCAGTACAATGTTGGTCAACAATGAAGCTGGTCGGAGCAGCTCTCGAGGAAAGTACACGCTTCTCACCTAGAAAATATGATTTACATTGAGCATTTTCTATTGAAGTAATTGCTGACAAATGAGCATCTCTTAAATGTTATGTTTTCAACTTTACCTAAGATTTGAGTATCACATGATGCGTTCTCAGTAAAGAAGGGAGCAAAAAGGGAAACCTTATTGACATTTCCATATTTAAACACGCAAATATCGCTTATATATCTTGATCTTAGAGATGAAAAAAAAATCAACAATTTAGTCATAAATCTTTGCAGACAAAAATAGATCACCTCATTGTAAAGGCTATCTGGATGTGAATCAAAAATTGCATAATAGTTTTTCATTTCATGGTCTTTTACTAACAATACAAATTGGGCAAATATACCGACCACATTAAGAGTTACCTCACGTGAACTGAATGCTGTCAAAAGATCTTATTACTGAATATACTCGTACATTATAAGAACCTACGAGTATTGCCAAGAAGATTTCGTTAGAGCGCTTGAACGTTAATGGGCTAATAACGCGAAGTGCAACATACATTAGGACCTTATTGCCCAAAGATTATATACCACAAGATCTTTTAATAATATAACTCATATTAGTTAAGTCGATTAGGCTCTCTTTCACTCGTATAACTACGCAACAATAACACATTGTAGAGCCATTTCAATTTCTAAGCATGACCTTTACATGAAAGAATATAATAAATAGGTTATTAATATTACATGCTAGTTTTATTTACGCAATCAAATTAAGACCTACATTGTATTTATGTCTAGTACTTAAACATATAATAAAATCTAACTTTCGCTTCCAACGAACGTGTGTTTTTGAAATTAGATTTGTGTTCAGTGCCCGTAACACAAACGCTGTTATGATTGTTGAACCGAAACGTCAACTATTAATTTCCGTATGAATGTGTTATTGGTTTCGTAGAACTTGATTTTCGTGAAACTTGTGGTTAATTTCAACCATAGTCGTAAGAAAATTTATAGTAAGATAGGAAGGATTTTTTTACAAGTTATTTGTTTACTCTTTAAATTGGAATCGAATTAATTAAAAATAAAAATTACTTTAGATGTTAGAAAAACAATAGTTATTCTGATAAACCTAAACTAAACACCTTAATTCAAATTGTTTTTCATTTTTTTTGTTTCTCCAAATTATAAAAAAAAACATAATTCGAGAGATAGAATGGTCGTTAATAACATGCAGGTATAATGATAAAATATACAACTTACACATAACAATGTGCACTCATAGCTATATATTTAATCACAATGGTTTCAGTCTTGGCCTAATACCAATTCCTTTCACTATTCTAATAAACTTGGTAAATTACCACTTAGCAGACATAGTAGCTAGGTAATAGTCTTAGTTACTAGCCTGCGTTACAAAGACCAAATGTTAAATACCTGAGTATAATATTAATTTTTCATTTACTGACTGTTATTGTTTGTATACCTAAATTATAAGGATCATTATTTACCTTTGCCAGCTACCAACGTAAACCTAAAAGTGAAACCTTTTAAAATAAAGTACCAATAAAGTTAAGCCTCCAAAATAATTTATTTATATCCCGTTCTAATTGGTTTAACGATATTGGTACCTACTGTTACGGAAATAATTAAATCAATTGACCTTGATTGTCGCAGTAGGTACTGTACATGTCACAAAAACTTAACTTTTTTAATATTTTACATTATGTGCACTTTTTAGCTCAAGCTTTTTAGGTCTATCGATTACAACAGAACTCTGCCTTTTTATTTTTTACTAAATGGTTAACTATAATAACCGTGAACAATCAGGGTGCAAAACAAAAACCTATTAATTTATTTAGACTAAGCGCATAATACAAGCTGTATGGCGATGAAAAAAGATATTAGCACTAATAACTGTATAAGTGCAAACAATTTGGCATCTTATTTACGTATAATTAAGTGCAATAAACCAATCAATAAGTTCAATGTCTATCAAATCGTGCATGATATCGTTTACCAATAGTTGATTTGTAATGCCCTCCGGTTTAATAGTAATGGTTAAATGTTGATAGCAACTGCTAAATATAGGTAGCTTAGATATAGATATCAATTTCGTAAACTTTAAGTACAACTAGATAATAAAATAACAAAGCTTTCTGGAGCAGGAGTGGTCGAGCGAGCTTAGTAATTTGCTCTCGAAATAACTGCATTACTCGACTTGACCCCAACTGCATATTAATCAAGCTTGTATTTTACAAAATTCTCACTAAAACAAGTGAAAATAGTTCTCATAGACACTTTCCTTTTAAAAGATCATTGTAGTTTTACAACACCTTCTACAAGTATGTGTACAAGCTCATTAAAAATGTTCAAATTGAGATATTAAGATTTTCGAGAGTATGAGAATTTTGATTAAAGAGAAAACAATCAGCCGTAACAGGATTCAATTATAATGTCGTAGACTTATATTTCTGAAAGTGGAACTACTCAGTAGGATAATGGGAGAAAGTAAGCTGATACGTAATCTGTTATGCAATGCATGACATCCTAATTGTGTATCGTACCTACATTTTATTCGCTTACGAAAATGTTGTAAGCTTAAGTAGTATAAACTGTATCAACTAACCAAGCGATCAGTAGCCATGTCAAAGATAAGGATCTTGGGAGGACAGACACGGCGGAAGTCGTCCAAACTTGTGACCACCCCGGCGTCCAAAACCCATAATCTGTTGCAACGATCCGCGCGGATTCTGTACACGGAAATGAGGCCCGTGCAGTTGATGTCTCCACGCCCGGCTGAATGCCATGACCAGTCAGGATACGCCTGGAAGAAATGTAATATTAATTTGTACCCTAGTAACATATAAAAAAATAAAACAGTGGTTTCAGGTTTCGTAAAGACGAGAGGAGTTTCCCAATATGTGGCTATTGGAAGGTTTCAATGGGTAGGACTAACACATAGTACCCGTAATTTCAGGAATCGTGGTTATTTATATCAATGAGAGTTTCTTCTCAAACAAAGTATTTTCAGGAAAGACGTATATAAAATACGTTTTTTACCGTCCTTAAAGCTCTTAGAACTATATAGCCTAAGCAGAGCGTGGCGCTGAAATTAATTAAGTTTCTTAATCTCTCCTGCTTTCCTCATACTTCAAACTGTTAGCGACTGCTGTAATGCTAATATTTTCATCACAAGCGTGATATCATAATGTTGTTATGCCATTTTATATTAAGGTAGAGGTAGTGGTGTCGCATATCTGGCCGCGTAGTTGGCGAAGGTCAGACCAACTGCATGTGGCTTGCCCTTCACGCTTTCTCGTGAGTCTCGTGACCGCCGCCGAGCAGATAAGTATGTAATGAGAGTATTACACGCCTTAAGTGACAGTAATAATAATAACATTATCCGGTCGTGTTTTTATTAGTGATCTAAGGTGTTGGAACTACATATAACGTTGTCTTTGATAACGAAGTATTTGACCGTAATGTATGATTGATAATTCAAATGCCAGGATGAATTTTTTGTTGGTTTTTTTGGTAAATTTGCAATAAAAAGACCACCAAATTTGGTTTGGAGTTAATCGTTGTCAATACATGTACAAAAACATTTTACAAACGAATATAGAACCAACTCCTGTTGTAAAGACGGCAAAAAATATTCTCGACGTTAGTAATTTACTGTAACGTAAAACTTTCTGACTTTCCTTTACAATGGATATAATAAAATACCATCAGGAAAAGTTCAAGGATCTAACTAGCGTAATGGTGATGTAGCGAAACCAATGGCTAAAAGTATCCTCCATATATTATCCTCTGGCATTCATCTCACACACCTTATTACTTCTCACATACATCTCACATACGTATTGCTACAATAAATACTTAACCATTATTATCACAACAAATAATAATTAACTAATTCGGTGTCTAAATGGCTTAACTCAGGATTGCAGGATAAAATCTTCTATATCAAGAGCTAAAATACGACATCGAGTAAGTAGATGTTACCAGGTTTGACGTCTTTGTGAAGTATGCAGGCTCTGCAGTATATTGTATTTCATCAAAATAAGTGATAAAACCAGAGCGACTTCTGACTGAGCGTGTGTTTAGTGATTACAAATCTTTAAACTAAAGTCGTTTAATATTTATCTGTTTACTAAATATTATTACCCCAAAAACAAAAAAAAAAATTAGTTTTTATCACATCGCCTACCTAGATAAACAGCACAACTCAAAATTTTACTTTTTTTAGTTGTCTTTGGAGTACACGTAGTTTTTGATGCAGACTCTAATAATGGTTGAAAAACATTAATTTCACAAACTAATACAACCTGCCTTTACCACAGGTTCTTGCCCTACTTTCTTTTTTTATTTACGGAAGTCACGTATGTTATAAAACTCTTTAAAACGAAGGTATAATAGGTAGAACGCGTACGAGATTTCGATGTTTATTCATTAGAGTTTAAATTAAAAGCAGAAGAACGTATCAACTGTGGCTTAGTGCTGTTATAATGTAACTTGCTTTTTTTAAAATCGAGTTTTGAATTTGAAAAATATATGAATAAACTGCTTACTCTGCACTCCTTTAGGATAAATAAGAAAGAGGTAGGACATTAACTTCATAATCAAGTTTATATTCATGAGACCACAGTCGATTATGGGCTACCACTCGCAATCCTTTCTCATCTACATCCTTTCTCTTTCTCGGAGGCCTAAAAGACTCCTTACCACACTGGTCACAAAAATATTGGTCCTTAGTCTCTATAAAGCTTAGCTCTTAATAGGTATGTTGTCAATATTTTCTTCATTTATTGTTCTTAGCTTCGTTTGGTAATAAAATGTGTCGAGGGTCTTGTTAAATTCTTCATTTAATCTATCCTCTTGTTTAGGTACATGATAACATGAGATTTAAATTGGACTGACTGATTGACTGACGTACCTGAAGAACAGGGCTGACACCTGGTGGCAGCGAGCGAGGAACCCAGGCTAACGTCGCAGGAACGCCTGCCCGTAACCTTGGTATTCCAAGATATATCCGATCCCATCCGATCTCCAAGCCGGTGGGAACAGTGTTTTCTGGTTGAAACTTCTCCAACAGCACTGGGTCTGGTGGAAAGTCGAATTGCAGCAAACTCCACTGGTTAACTACTTCAAGGGTGGCGCTTGCTACTGCCAGGCATGCGCACAGAACTATCGTCCGTGCTTCCATTGTGGATTCCTGTCGAAGAAGAGATAATTCAATTAAACCCTTAAATTTTATAAAGCATACGTTTCTCTTGTTATCTTTGACTTAAACTTGATAAGTTAGTAAATAAAAGGTTCTGAGTTGTGACCAAATACCGTAAAAATTAGATTTAATATTTACGAAATTTCATTTAAAGGGCTCATCGTTCTGCTAGGTATACACATCTCACCCTTTGTTTCTTTTGTTTTATGAGTAGGTAGGAAGCTCAATATTTTGCCTACAGGTAGAAGATACTAGTTACTAGAAAGTACGAGGTACTTGATCAATTTCAATGTAAACCTTATTAACCATTAATTTGGCAATTACGTTTATATTACTGACAATTGAAAATACAACTTAAACATTTAGATCAAACTTGAGTCATTATAGGAACTAGATGGCACGATTACAGTAATAATGACCTATTCGAGTTCAGGGACGTTTATTTTTCGTGTTTAAATCAAGATTAGAATTGGTACTAAATAAACTACGAGTACGAGTATTTTGGTAAACAGGGTAGGAAGGAGAAAAACAAACTTAATTAAAAACGCACAACATTAATTTCTCTTCTTATTGATATAATATTTGGGTATATTAATTTTACATGTACATGTGACATGTAAAAGTTGTTTGCGGAGTATTGTATGGTAACTCTCTCTTCGCAACTGATGCTGTTAATTGGAATATATAGTACCTACCTACCTAACGCAAACTAGACTTGGCTAAATGACGCGATAAATGTGCTGTGTAAAGAAGACATTTTGTACTACAGATAAGTCGTAAATGTCACCATGAAAATCCGTAAAGATTTTCTAAAATTAAAAAGATTATTAAAAAGAGGTTCTAAAATTGTTAAGCGAGTTCCGAAATTATACCTGAGCAAAAAGCATGCCTAATGGTTTCAAAATAGTTCAAATTATATTACATATTTATTAAATGAAAATGCAGAGTAGAATATAACTAATAAACATTAAACTTAACATTCACTTTACCCGGTGTCATAGACGCATAACTGCAGCATAATATAAATGTCTGCGGTAAGTCGAAAAACAAGACTTTATAATAAGGAATCGGGTGAACAAAGCAAAATGTAGTAAATTTAAATGTCACCGGAGCACTCAGATTGTCAACATGTCAAGTGTTGAGCAAGGCCCGCAGCAATTTCAAATTTATTTCACATTACAAAGACACGCAAGGAATACAAAGTAATTTCTTACCTAGAATAACAAAATAATAATGGAAATTTGAGTCAACCTTTGCTCATAATAAAACAAAGTTTTATGTTAAGTATATTTATTTAGATTTAACCGAGCATTGTAGGGATGCAATGATGTGTTTGTGCAATGATGTGGAATACAAATTCAACGTTTATTTTTAAATTATCCATAAACAAATATAAAAATGCAGGATATTTTCTGAACTATACATATTATTATTATGTATACCAGAGATCAAAGTCTAGTCCTATTGATTGAGTGGCGATGAAAAATTATAATAGTATAGATAATGAGGTTTATAATATTACCATGTAGAGATTAGATGTTAAATGTGTAGTCAGTGTAGTACTTATATAAATCTTTTAAAAAATGTAATGTAGTATAATACCTAGATTTATATTAACATGAACTGAATCCAACATTTTCGAATTTTTTCTCAGTACAGAATGTCGCAAAAAGTATGCAGTGCTTTTTTATATTTCTCCGATCTATCGTAAAGTAATGAAAGTTACTTCTCCAACAGTTTGACAGGTATTAAAAAAACAACAAGAAATGTTCCGTGTAGCTCGCATGAAGACTGAATTTTATACACTCGTTTAAGACTATATAATATACAGTTCTAATAAAAAAAAATATTGAAACATTATCTCAAAGTAGACTATTAAAAATAGTGTCTTTAATGAAGTAACTTAAACACTAGTAGAAAATAAACGTTTTAAACAAATCGATGCCGAAAACCGAATAGATAGGTACTAGCTTCAATTTATATTAGGATAGGGCAATGCTTATACAAAGTTAGATAGAAAAAAATGTTACATTTATATTGCCATGCCATTTCAAGGCATTTTTTACGGTAGAGCTTTTCATTTTTTTATATTACCATTTACAAACTTAATATGTATGTATACTTCCTAGTTATTTTTAGCAGTCTGTACCCCAATTTATTTTTACCGATTATAGATACGCTAAGGTGCAATCCTCGATTTTAAACGCAATGTTTGGTTTCGTGGGTATGTTAAACAAATTCTGTTAGCATCAACTCAATTTTATCCTTGCAGCAATCTTGGACATGGAAATGTAATGGATTTCTACTCACAGCTGTTGGAGTATAATGGAATGTTAAATGAACCCAATGTACCTCCTGCAAGGCCGAACGACAGTCTCCGCTTGCTAAGAGGTTTTAGTACTTAGTCACAAAGGTAAAATATACTCCCACAGCTTTATAATAATATACCATTTCCGGAACACCAATCAGAGGAGAATATAGTCTTTGATATTATCCCCTAAATAATACAAATGTAGATATAAAAATTCTGTAATGTAAAAGTATGTTCCTCCTAAGTACCAACTCGCAGGAAACTTTTAAATATACCTACCCACATTTTTTTTTAAATGTAATCATCTATTGTCGTATATAAATTGAGCAATCAGAGTATCTTAAAAGTACTTAAAACTATCTATCAATAGATCTTTGTCCAGACATCTTCACAATTTTTTAAAAAACGTTGTCGGTTTCTGAAAGTAACCTTTATTATAGGGTACCTATCTAGTTATAATGTCAGTTTTTGCTGAGAAATCCCTTCAATATATCAAATGCAGACGACGTTGTCAATGTTTATAACTTAAATCATGGGCGTTTTTAAGCTTGGCTGTTATTTAAGTCTGTCTAAAGTAACTGCGACGACAAGACCTCGTGTCGTGATATACGTGGGAGAGTGCGATGTGTAGGCGTTTTATGATTTGTATCGGAAAAACTGCGAGTACGAACGAATTTTAACCGACAAATTGTAAGTATAATGTATGTCGAAGTAGGTACCTACAGTACAGTAGACATTGGTGTTTCTAACTGGCAGTTGATGACGAAATAAAATAGTGTCCGAAGCTGTGGAAACGCTATAAATTATTCTACTGAACTTTAGTATGCATAGTACCTAAATCAGACCACGAAAGTATTTAGAATCAAAGGAACTGATTGTTCACCGCGCACGCTTTAGTTCAATTGAATGATACAGCAATAAATATTATACGACGGTAATAATTCATCATAAACTAGGTGTAGATTAAATCTACATGTACTATTATGGTATCTAATACTATTGTACTTTACAATAATATTGTTACAAAGCAGTCAATTGAAAAGTCCACTTACCTACACAATATTTTGGGTTCAAAATTAAGATTTACAAGACTGCAAACCCATAATGATTAGGTACATAATTATTATCTCCTATTGTTAGTTGTAAAATGAAATAAAATCCTGCCAAGTTCGTATGGGATAACACGGAATGTAGAGTTCCCTAGTCGCCCTTTATTCGTTTACCTGTTTTAAAAAGCGTTTTTTCGATTAATTGTCCGATATCGGAAATTCTGTCGCTCAAGTTATGTGGAAAGGTTTCTAACTGATTAAGCTGATGATTGTATGTAACTTTGAATCACTCATAAGTAATTAGTTTATCGAAACTCATTCAAACCTCGTAACAAAAACCCACTTCGATTTCTCGTTACATAAATAAAAATTAATTTAAAATTAATAACTTCATACTTTTTTAATTCAATATTATTTTTAGTCAGATCAATATTTCCGCAATACCAATAGAGTTCATTCGCCTAACAACGTAACAATGAGATAAAGAGGCATCGCGTGGATCAGTGCCGGCGATGACTTAGAAAGATAAACAATGCTCATATCAAATACAATCTGTAAAGCAATTTTAAAATTAAATAATACGAAGGCCGTATTTTATTAATACTAAGGTTAAGGTCGTAGAATTTAATCTTGTTACATCATTAATGAATATTACGATTTTAAGTTAATTATTACTTCTATTTTCAGATTCATTTAATTATAAATTAGAAATGTTCCCGTTACATTACATTCTGTCTATCTTACAAGCCACTATAAAACTTTCTGACTAAAATATAACTGTCCAAATATTGTTCATACTTGACTTGTCAAAGTCACATTTCAGCTTCCTTAATTGTCATGCTTCACATTGTGACTACATTTAATAAGTAGCAAGGAATATTTTATGCTCAAATGAGTTCATTGAAAGTGGATCGCGTTTCGTAACAACATGTCATGCATTTGCATTCAGCCGACCTGGTTGTTGCGATGCATGTCGAGATGACACACAAAATATCCTGACATAATTAAGATATTGTCATGCACGAATTTCGTTTCAGAAGTGTATTTTATAATATTTTGTTTCCTTCTTAAGGACTACATACATTTATGCACAAAATAAGTAGTCCCATTGAAGACCCTAGACTAGATCAACTTGTGCTTATCTATAAATTTTATTTGAGTACAAGACTGAAAGTAAATCGTATTTTGTTAGTTCTCGCTACCAAAATGTGATGACATAATTAGGAAAATAGTTCCTTTTTAGGTGCTCGGTTTCGGGTGCTCTTTATACATATTTTTTTTATGGTATAGATTTTTGCTGGCCCAGTTTTAGTAATCCAGATAGATTGTTTCGCAGTTAAAAGAATATAAATAAATAATAATAAGCAATAAATAATAATAAGCAATCAAAAATATCGGAAATTGTACTCTATTAAAATTATTTCACCCTGCATCAATCAATGTCCTACAAACTCGGTCAATGTATTAATAGTAGTTAAACAAAAATCGACAATAGCAGTAATGTTACGTTACACTACTCACTACTATAAACACTAATTAATCATGGCAGACGATATACCTACACGATATTTGTAAGCATCCGTTCATCATAAATATAAAATTCTCTTTGATAAACTATAATTACAATTTTGTAACAGTTAACTTTAACCAACGATTAATGGATCACTTGCTGTTATTAGCTGACCATTAATTAGTGAATAGAGTTGTTACGGAAAGCAAATTGAATGCGTGTGATAGATACCGTGAAATGCACGTGAGTTTAACAAATATAAAGTCGTAAAAATTTAGGCTGTCAAATTAACAATCATAAATTAATCCATATAGTTAGCTACCTCATTACTTTTTAAAATTACATAATATCTGTAGAAACGTTACTGTTTCGTAAACATTAATTCGTATTAATTAATTATTGATTCAGAAGGAGTTATAAATCAACCCTAAAAATTGTTGCGGTTGCAATTCTTGAAAGCTAATGCACTAAACCGTTCACAGTCTTCCCACTAAAGTGCAAACTAACGAGACACTTATTTGCACACAGAGTTAAGTAGAATTCTTAACATTACCTACGTTTGACGTAAATGCTACCAGAAATGGCTTTTGTCTAGAAAGGCGGGACTGTGGATAAATACATGTGGACACATATGTGTCGTCGAACATAGATATGACCATATTAGATAAACTAGATTTACAAATATGTCGGCATATTTTAAACTGGAGATATTCCGATACTCAACAAGACATTGAACAACATGTTAACGTGGAAACAGTACCGTAATCATTATGTTGTAACAATAACAATCTATCACAATTTGCCTAATTCATTCGACAGTTATTTGCCGTATCATTAAAAACAAATAACTCACTGTATTGTACTTGGATCGTTACTTTTATGTCTTGTCTATTTTTATGTTTAATCGTAACTTAGTATTATTTGACCTTACAAAAGACAGAGATAAACGCTCTATTTTTTGTAGATTCGGCGAAAAATAAAATTGTTTCATTGAAATTGGCACAGAAAGCAGAGTCTATCAGTTTACCTTTTATGTTTTTGTCAGGGTCTTCTCTGCTTTTAACACCGCTCAATGACTGTCACAGAACCAGCGTATAAAGTTCAAGGTTACCAAATCCGTAAAACTATTGTTAAGAGAATATTTGAACACTGTTACAGACAATTAGACAGTCCCTATCACTGATATAAGAAACGCGTGTTTATTAATGGTGCATTGGTAAGCTAATTATAAATTATTTTAACTAAAAGGAAAGTGGCATCTTTGATTATTCGGCCAATGATTATTATAATGAAATTACTACGGAAAATTGCCCGTGTAATGAATGGACAAAGTGGGAACTAAAAATTAAACACTTTCTGCTGCACAGTGTATGTAAAAATACATTTAATTTATTATTTACAAAAAAACCTAACGTACCTAAATAACTAGCTAAATAACTATGTTTAATATTACCAATAACTATACCTTTTAAAGCGTTTTAGTTTGGCTAATTACGAACTCAAACATGTCTATTGACATTTTGATAGTATGATTAATGACTCTTTCATTTAACTGACAATTTCCTTACAACATTTCCCCTCACGGTTAAAATGAATCATTATCAGATACGCACGTGACTGAAAAGTTAATCATGCATTACGATTTACATTATACATCGACACGAATCTTCGGTCGTAATTGATTCTTTATATTAGGTGATAATAATTGTTTCTTTGTACTATTTTTTTTTTTACTTTTAATGAGTGTCATTAACTGTTGTCATTCATCCAACAAAACCGTACTTAGCCATACTTAAGTTTACAAAATCCCGTACAATTATCTCAGCCGGTTTTTGGTTTTTATTCGCTAGTTTATACGAGAAACCGAAAGTGAATCGGATTCTCGAGTAAAAGTCGCTACGTGAATGAAATGCGCGATGATTTACTCACGTCAGTAACTAGTTCGTTGCGTAAGTACTTATAATTGGAAAATTGGCCAGTTGTAATTAATAGCTTTTTAAGATGGGTTCTCCAAAAGTATTTCAAAATATAGATAAACAAAATCAAGAACAATTATAATACTCGATTTGTAATTTTTTTTGTGTTATGTTAAACAAGTTTTGCCCATGACACTAATGCTCTGATCTAAGTATTTTGTTGCTTAAAACTGTGATCATTGAATTCAATACTTAAACGACTATTTCAAAAGACTAACTGAAGTCTAGGCACTAATCCAACGACATGCTGTCGTTGTACTAATCTGACTTTCTCTACGCATTCTTTTTAGAGACACACGCAACACTATTTTTAACGTTAACTTTTTATTTTTATGCCGTATATTATACTTTTTTTCCATTTTAGTATTTTTATGTACTCCACTTTATACTAAGTATAGTAATGTATCAGTATACGTTGCCTACAAAGTAGTAGTCGAACATTGACATAATGATTATAATAATTATAATTTACTTTAAACCAGAACCAACAACCTATAAATATACTCAAGTCATTGTTATATTTTGAACTGGGATTTAGAGGTACGAGTAGCATTCGAATAAATTTAGTATACTTTTAATATAGTGGATACTAGAGCTAATTAAACCAACTAAGGCATGACAATCCGGAATCAGCATGAGGTATACATTTTTAACGTGCCGGGTAGCAAGGTTAAATCGACGACAGTACAATATTTAAATATTAATTTGAAAGTATGTGACGTATTAATAACCGGTCTTAATTTATCATTCCTTTTGTCATGTGTTTGTATTCTTGACTCTTTTGAATTGCTGTTACGGTACTTTTAATCGGCAAATCCCACGGAATCCCATGATTCGATTCACCAATCGATAATTTAAAAATGTTATTTCGAAATGAAAATTTCAACACTTCTAAATATCGACAAGCTATCGTTAATATACCATTACTTTTCTCATTGAGAATCAAGTTACTTAAGTAACATGTAAACAAATACTTGTAAGTGGCGCTTAATTTGCAATCGTATTGTGTTTCATATCGATTAAGCAACATATGTACTACATTTGTACCTACTCTGTGGTCACCTATCGTCTCAAATAACACTCAAACAGCAATGTGAAGTACATAACGTTCAAACCACTCCTACCGATTGATATCTAGCACCTAGGTAAGGTTAATTTTTGCTCCGATTGGATTAACCACTCAAGTATTTAGTAGGGTATCATTTTACCTCCACTTTGTATGTATCATATTTACGTTTACTAACTATCGTAAACATTTTGCCCAAATGTGTTTTAAAGCAATAATCCGGTTCATCTGATGCAATTGGGTAAGAACATCATTAACCTACTTGTATTATCTTTAAGACCTTTCTGTAACAATGTGGGATGTTAGCGATTATTGGCATGCTGATCTCATTTTTTTTTTAAATAAGTGCATAAAAATACTTTTTACTGCAGAAAAAATCCACAAAAAAAAATTTAAGGGCCTTCTGCGTTTATGTTTGGAAGGATTATTCCTAAATCTCTGTGTAAGAAAATAGTATACCTACTCGTAGAGTGGAGCATCATAGATATTTTATCTGTTTAGGGTGTCCTGTAATTTTTAGAATTAAAAAGGGTGCTTAAATATAGAACAACATAACATGTTACTGACAACGAAGAATAGTTCCTCTCGGAACAAAAAATAATAATTTTCGATTTTTCGTTTTAAGATACTCGTTAAAAATAAGTAGGTACTATGATAGTCGGTAGGTGAATATAATTGGTCCTAGATTTCACCAAAGAAGTTATGTTAATTGAGTTTACGAATTGCTTACTTAAACACATTAAACTGCACATTAAAGAATTATTCTCATCCGGCAAACAAAGGAACATAACTATAACACGTAATTAAAAAACATAACAATTAAAAAGGCTCTTAACTGTTACGAGTTTTACAAACACTGACTACGAAATAGGATTTTTTACGATTCGTCTTTCAATTTTATGATTCATCTTGGGAAGCTTCACACTATGATACACGTAATTACCTACTCAAAGAAAGTTAAACATGGTTACTTGCCGTTTGCATTAGAGTACCCTACCATTAAGTTTTCCCTTTCGATTTTAGTTCAGGTACTTAAATCTAAGTACAAATCATAACATGGCTATAACAACAATCATGGAAGATGTTTGCATATTTATCAATCAATTATTTAAAATTATAAGTTGCTTATCATACATAGTGACGACGATGTAAGTCTATGCGAATAAGCTAAATAACCAAGACAGTTGCACATTAAAAAGGTACGAGTACATGCGAGGTGGGTGAAATTACATTGTTAGTTGTTACAGTTTAAAGAAAGTTGTATCGACTGTTTGCAATTAAATCGCTTGCGTTTGCGTAACTATCTAGGCCCTTAAAGAAACCCATCTTGTTTGTCTTATTCTGAGAGTAATGTAATGAATTTTAGATAAAAAATACATTATTTCCGTAGTTTATTATGTAGCTACGGAAATTTAATTCAATTCATCCAAAATGTAATTCCGAATTTGGTGTTGTCATTTGCCCTATAGGTCAAACAAAAAACCATTAATAATATCTTAAAATGAAAATTAATGCATAACTTAATGTCCTTACTATAATATCCGCATACCTATTATGGCTGACACGATTAAAATTTACTAACACGCGTTAACGTTATGTCGAGGTTATTACGGATATTAATTAACGAAATAGATTTCGAACGTTCAGATAGAATATAGCCTGAACTTTTAAAATGACTTATAGGTACCTAATTTCAATGTAACAATAGGTAACTTGAGTTTTAATACATAATCTTAGTAAATAAATACAAAGGGAACTAAGGTGATTTTCTTTTCTAACTTAGTTATGAAATTAGGCATTATTTGGTTAGGAATCTACGTATCTACCGTCAACAAGCCAAAGAGAGATGTTTTGGAACAACTTCCTTCCCTTGTTATTCAATGCATTGTTCCCTATGTGTTAGTATCCACGTATCTACGAAATTAAACAATGATCTATTGTTTATTGTACCTATACGATATTACCCCTCTCCGTTAATTTCTCGTGCGAAATTTTAAAGGCCCTATGATTGTCACTTAGCACGCTGTAGTCACGATTATAATGACTTCGATTAAATTAATATTTCATTATCTATGAATTCACCTACCTAAACTGAACCTATAGAAGAGAAATTCAGATATTCTGACTCTTTTGAATTTCATTCGCTAGTACCTATTCAATATAAACAGTTCATTTTTACGATAATACCATTTTAATACCGTTACGGATTCCTTAATAAATGTTAACGCAATTTTTATGTGCGAATAATTGACGTTAATTAGTGGATAAAAAAGAGGTTACTGTTATCTTGTTTTTATCGGAAGCTAAGACGTAATTATTTTATTAAAAAATAACACGTTTTTAGTTTCACTACAGTAGCATTTTCAAAGTTAATACATACAATAAATGTATATTAAGCTATCCACTAAGACCATGGACCAAAGTTTTATTAACTATAACTTCTAATTAGAAATTAAACTAATTAGTTTAATAAGAGAATATTGTACTATGGTTCTTGTGTGCGAAGAATTTATAGATCAATTAAATAAACAGCAACAGTATATTCGATTTTTATAGACTTGTCTTATGAAATAGACCGTAATTATCATTCTCATTTGAACTTCTATTTTGCACTGCATTAGTTCATGGTCAGAACTATCTATTTTATTGTTTGGCACCTGGTCTGTACTTATCGTTTCATGGATCTAGCGTGTAAATTTTTAATAAAAGTTAGTTCAATTATCTAATTGTTCGTTATCTAATAGTAATAGATAAAAAGCCACTTGTCTATTTTGTAAATACGCAAACAACGTCACATCTAGAGACATGTCGGTTTAAAAAGTAAACAAATAAACATTTTTTAAGTTTGTATTTCGACTGAAAGTATAGAAGATATATTTTGCATTAAGTATATTAATAAGATAGCAAAGAAATTTTCGAGTTAAGTCAATTTAAGCAAACACTAGTTTTTTAGTTCTCTTAAATCGAAATAGTTTGTCAATGAAAAGAAAAAGAAATTGTATCATAATTATTATGTTCCTTTAAATAGTTTTTTATCACATGAAGGTTAATTACTTACTTTTCACTTTACTAAGATTGATAGTTATTATCTATAAATAGGCGAACCTACTTGTAATGTACTCTACTGATTCTACGAATATCTACTCTAACGCTTTTGTTGATATAATCGAATAGTGGAGTAGATAATTTATGATTACGTATTATTTGTAACTCAATTTCACGTAGAAAGAAGTTAAAGCTAAAGATATTATTTTTAGGTTTTATTAGTTATTTTTTTGTCTCCTAAATTAAAGCTCTACAAGCAGCTGCGAAACTCACATAAAATTTGTATTAAAACTCACGTGTTTATTGATCTTAAAACAGTTTATAAAAAAAATCTGCTGTCACTTAAACAGACTAGTTCGCAAACAAATCTGTTCTTTCACGGTTACTAAAGGCAATCATCAACAAACCACAAGTCAACAGAGTCAATCTCTGAACATAAAAGCGTTATTCACTCGAATAATAGCAGTAAGCAAAGGTTAGCCGTTGCAAATCAATAATGGTATAATTATTACACTGTACCTGCGTGTCCGCGTCAGTGATCGTGGTCAATCGCGGAGTGTTTCAAACGCACGTGGTTCGAGCGGCACGGGAAGGCGCGAGCGTACTTTGCGCCCGCACTTGATACTACAGGAGACACAAACACACGCGCCAAATTTTGCTCGCCCCCCACAACACCAGAGCTTAAAAGTAAAAGTGGTCTATCCTGGAGGCGTGGCGCTAACGACAACCCTGACTGCGAGTTACCTGAATTAAACCACACGACATATTAAACGGTTGCGTGATCGAGATTGGGTATAAATAGATATATCTCAGGTCGTGTACGTTATTTAGATCGAAATAATTCAAGGTTGACAGCCTATGCAGCTTATGCATTAGAAGCTTGTATTATGCATGTTGCAGTTTTAATTTACATAATCGTAATTGTTGTTTGGGTACTTTTATCTGTCAAAAATTAGCTCAAGGTAGGTGCGGTCGGAGGTTATTTGAAATTTCTATCCAAATAATTGTAAATGTTAAGTGTTCTTGAAAATATACTCAACTGCATTCCTAATTTCCATGTCCAATCCGAATTTAAATAGAAAACATGATAATTTTAATTAAAAAAAATTAGAATGACGTTGTCTTTCCATTTACCTACTTACATCATTATAAAAATAATATTTGGCTAATTGGACTCTATTAAAGTCTTAACTATTGGAAAATTTGTTTCATAGAATTACCGATTTTAAACATTTTTAACCTTTTTCTTGCTTAAAAAATTAATCGAAATTTAAAATGTTACTGATTCGTCATGTCTGTTGTTGCAGTTCAGAAGCAAGTTGACGAAGGGCAAGGAGAAAATTTTAAAGTCTTCTTCATATTTTGGAAATAATTAATTGAAAATCAAGATGTACCAGTATGTCTACTATACTCAAAAACATTCCTTTAAATCGTCCAATTGTGGTGCAAACAATGTATCATGCGCTTACTCTTTTAAAATTGGTAAATTCGGTGTTAAAATAAATTTAAACCAGCTTATTATTACGTTAAACCAGTTTATACACTTATTTTTTTTTCGGTTCAATTACAGGTTAATTGCGAGAGGCACTTATTAAAAGGTGCAATGTCTGGTTTACTTTACGTCGAAGCATCCGAACTGTGTTACAGGGTCACGTACCTACAACCTGCCTTGGCAACAAGATATCTTAATTCAAGTAAATGCAAATTATAACAGACATTAAGAAATATTCAGCATATCACACTAATTGTTTAAATACGTGGATTTTCTCGTAACCTTCGCTGTATCTATTCGGGTATCTTAGTCTGTTATTTCTGACGGAACTACGCCAGCCTACGCCGAGTCAAAGACAAAGCGTATTGTATATTGTTACAATTTGAAGCATATTTTGCAACATTAGTGTTTATTACTCGCGTAGTGGATGCCGCAACGATCAGTTATAGTTCCCAGGCGGCGTTCAATCGCATTTTTTGTACTCGATCCACATAATGGGTGGGCATTGTAAGAGCGATTGTAAGAGCAACAGGAAACATGAGCCTAACCCCTCGTTGCCGATGTAGGAAGAGTGTCGTGTGTCTGCCGTGGCAATCAGAGCGCAACGCAATTCGGATGCTATTGATTTACATGCTAGTTAATTTAAGAGTAGTGAGGTGGATAGTGGTACAACTCTACAATTCTTTACGAAATATCTCTGTATTGCCAATACGGTCATGACTGACTATACATACATACTTAATTACTTACCTATACATTCTATAATCATCCGCACTTAACTACTGTTGCCGCGCTGACAACTTTATTATATGAATAGAATTTTAACTTTAACTTCCATTTTTTGTTCGCTGTTTGCAAAAAAGCCTACAAAATGCTACAATCTCATTATTTATAAGTAACTACTCGTTAGTTCCAGTTCGTAACAATCCTCAAACGATAGGTGCCTTTGGTCTCTCGCTGTGATCCTTACTGTCTGCACTTAAGCTAGAATATAACATAATATAACAGTACATTCTATAGTATAATTACCGGTCTATTGAAAAATTATCTAGTGCTACAGCCTAGGGGATATTAGGGCGGTGGCGCTTAATGTCAAGGTGCAATTACGTTCGACAACTTAGTGCAATTTAACCTGACGTATGGTAGTTTGGCGTCTAGACTTTTTGTTCTGTAATTCTATAATACTTACTTACACGCTTGACGTCAAGGTGCAAAAGTAACCTGGTGTGCTATTATACAGGATGATTCGACTTTTAAAAACCCTACAACTCACATTACTTGTACTTCGTATCTGAATATGCCAGGTGCTAAAGTCTTTCCAACAACTGAAAATCGTTTTTAAATTAATTACATCATAATAAAGGATCGTAAGTAACAATACGTATCTACAGTTTTGATCAGCAGACTCAATAGTTAGATCCTATTTATCTAAATCTAAGATCTTTAGACGAAGACACTCACTACGGAAGGAAATCCAGTGAGATACGTAACAGAACAAAGTTCGCTGAAAAAAACATCTTTCCGATCTGTAGATATCAATTATCTAATATCAACATGTATTATTGTTCAATACAGTTTTGAGATTGTTTATATTGCAGTTTCAAACCTATGGTTTTATTCGCTGATTACAGATTTTTGGAAAAGCATTATGCCGAATGGAATTCAAAACGATGCCACGTTCGTATTTTTTGGTTCTTGAACAGTTTGAATGCATATTTCAATTCGAGTAGAAATATGTTTAGTAACAATCAAAATTTATTGTTGTATTTAGTTTTGTTATCGAAAGTTTTATTAATATGTGGACTTACAAACAACCTAGCTTGGAGTGGTGGACCACTACATATTGAATGTGAACACAACATCAAATTATGGACAAAAAGCGGCCAATATATACGAGAAAATATAATTGCTATTAAAGCATTAGCTTTTAAGGATGACATTTACGTGATTACGCCCAGGTATTCTAAATTTAATTATTTTTATACTTATTAAGTGATTTGCAATTTTTACAGTTGCTGAAAATTTTGCTACAGCCTACTGCAGCATATTTTAAATGACTGAGTGATTTTTTACATTTTAAATTATAAGTATATCTTCTTTGTGTAGGCGCATTAATCTTTACTATAATAACAACTAACAAGTAATGGAGAAGATCCAAAAGACAAAAAAAATGCAGCAAAATAAAATTTAATTGTTAACCAAAAAAAAATTGCTTGCGATATTTTAGTAAATCACGAATAAGTATAACCGCATACACAAATAGAGCACAGATATTTGAATTGTCAACGAGAAATACGCGATTTACTAATACGCAAAACTGGCAGATTGATTTAAATTACCTAATAAAATCAATTTAAATTTAAAACTGTAACAGTGGCAGATTGATTTAAATGACTTAATAAAGTTAATGTACTTAACATGTTTTGTAATTTACATAAGTATCTCGAATTGGTTTACTGACACTATATGCAACGCACAAATATGCACTAAAATATTTTACAAGGTTACATAAATTGCGTGCGGTAATGAATACCAACAAAATGTAACTTAACACATTATTAAGAAATAATTAATTACTTTTATTACATTGCGGATAAATCAGGTTAAATCATGAAATGTCAAAAACAGCCTTCGGTACAAGCACTAGCATTCATTTTTAGAATATCTACAGGCTGTAATTAACGTGACATGACATTGGAGTTAGTTAAGACTGCATAATAAATTATATTTGTCTTGTTACTGCAATAAATATTTGCATTAAGTTATATGCACTTTACTTTCACAATAAATTGTGTAAGCCCGAAATTAAATATTGTAGTCTACTTACTTACAAAGATTTCCTAAATTGCACATGATCGCTTACATCAGAACATTTGCTATGATTACTTTTAATTAATATTATGTCTATTGACTCTAAAGTATTATATGCGAAAGTTGTTTGAGACTACTAGAATGAAAGTGATAAATAATTTAGACATTACATTCAACATCAATTTAAGTGGTTTCGACATAAATTACCATCCTCTTACTGAGAGGAAGAAATTTTAAGAGATCTCACGATCATTGCATAGCTTCCGCTCAAAACTTATGATAAAGAAAAAGAATTCAAGTCTTATTATCATGCAATAGTTTCATGAAACGGCCAAGTCATATTTTTTGCCGCAAATGTAGAGTTAGGCGGCGACAGATTATTTAGAGTACTGAAGCTTGATGCTTCTGGAGTTGTAAAATTTATAAAAGCATGAAATTTAGTGATGGAAAGAAGAAGGAAGCAGAAGGAGGATTATGTAACTCGAGATTATTGTGACGTATGCTCATTTCTTTTTCACGCTTTATAGCGTAAACAGCTTGATACATTATAAGGTATAATAGGATTCGTCTTCATATAACAATCACTACATAGTCTTTTAGTACCTATGCCAACCACGTAATAAATTTTTAGCAATTTTGATTTTTGTTTTTTCTATGACTGATTTCATTCACTGGTTACCTTTTACGAAATCAGATATAATCCATTTATTAGAAATCGTCTTCGTTGTTGCAATGCCATAGGGTACACAGTCTTTTAATACGCCCAAACCCTAACAAATCTTTTGGGAGTCGCCTTTTGTTTTTCTCTTAATGCCTATTACCCTTTATTATATTTTATTCAGGTTAAAACGTGGAGTATTATCAACGTTATGGCTGGTGGTGCGCGGTCGTCAAGGCGCGGAACTCCAACCGTTCCCCGACACCGCTGCACACGCCCTGGCCGACTGCACGGCGTTGCAAAACACTGTAGACTTCCAAATCGATAATTTGGTGAGTGGTGACCTTCATTTAACAACTGGTGATAAACCTACACAATCGCAATTACGAACTTCCGGTTCAATATTTGTCGCTGAATGCACTAAATATATTGTAATTATTGCACTGCAAAAAGTGCGTTTTATATATTCTAATTTCCTTAATTAATTAATTATGCATATCTAATAAAATATTTATGAATGCAAATATGAATATGGTTCTTGTCGGCTGATGAATTTATTAGTTTGATTTGAAGGAACTTTTGTAATTCATACTCTGTCCAATACTTTGTTCCAAGAAGTTGAAAAAAAAAACCGAATTAAATAGTTTTTACTTTCCATTAAGTGAAAATAGTTTTTTAAAGAAGAATCAATTTATTTTCTCTAAATTCCGGTTTTCTCTTCATTATTATTCTTCTGTGGCAAAACTAACTTTTACACAGCAGCTACTTAGGTAATTCTAGTCTAGATGGCTAGGTTATTCATGGTAAGACGTACTACTAGCATACTGATAAAATTATATCTGTTACTAGCAGATTTGTTAAAAGTTTGTAAGTAAAAATAAACTAATAGGAGAGAATTAAATAGCTAACAGTTATTTTTGAAATAGAGACTCAAATTCCTCATATTTATTTTTATAAATATTTTTGTCTATTTGTTTATTTACAGTACTGCAACTTTTGTTATATTTATTTACATATAATTATTTAATATGATTCGGAAAGTAGTGACTGGAATTAGTATTACAACTAAATTATATTTATCAGTAAGGACATTAATCTCGCGATATTGTAAAAGTACCTACATTCCTACATACTTATCACGGAAATACTTTTAAATTGTAATTTTCTTACAATCTACATATTTTAATGTGTATGTACCTAATGTAAGATTTTAACTTACAACTATTATTTTGTTCACTACTTAAATTCTTTTGTATAACCTCGTTAAAGTGTAATATGCAAATATTGATTATTATAAGTAGGTATACCTAATAGGTATTGTTACGCTTACTTGAAGATTTCGTTTATAATTACTTCCTGTAGTGAAATAGACTACGTAAATAAGCATTTATATATGGATACCTACTTAGTCACTATTTATATTACACACACATTAGGTAGGTACCATACCTTGTTATCTATTCGTGAAAAGTTAATACCTACATACATAAAAAGAACAAATCACACGTAAAAAAATTAAGAAAATTTAACTTTATACCTAGTAGGTAGTTTCCTGAAAAAAGCATTAGGTACTACTACGGCAGTAAGTAGGTACCTACCTACTCTGCTGAGTCCTGTCTAAAGTTACGTATTTGTACTTTTTGATGTATTAACAAAGGAGCAAATTACTACCATCCCCAATTAACATCGATAACATTAAAAACTAAGATACTTACATCACAGTCGATAAAAGTTGCGACTAAGCCTTATAATGGCTGCCACTCTGACTATAGATTGAAATGAATGATCATTAGTGCTTACGTAGTAATAATTGCAGACAAAATGCAGAAAAAAATTTTAATTACAATGCAATACCTAACGTTCAAATTTGATAAGAAATAAATTTGTCGGAGCTAGAACGGCTAGAAATAGCTAGAACATTCTGACAAGCTAACATTAAGCTATCATTCAAACTCTACAGACGTGTTATCAAGTTAGATTATAATAGATATCTTACAATAATAACAATAAATTGTCTCCCGTGCCAGACTTAAATTGTCAGGCAATGCCTAAGTACATAGACAGTACCTTGCAAATATTTAACTGACATTGAACTTGTTCCGGTATTTTTATTATGACTAGCATTATTGATTATTTGCAAACGTCTAGACTAGATGGAAAAATACAAATGTAATTATGTATTTAACTACTTAATAATTATATGCTATTAATAAGTTTACCTAACTTTCATATGTAGGCACATAACATTGTCTTAGGTACGTAAACAATCCGTTATATCATCCAGTTTTAAATTTTTTAATCAATATTTAACAAAAATAATTTTAATTAACTGCCTTGTGTCACTTTGGCCTGTAGGTAAGCTTTCTTCCTATAAAGCTCAACCAACAGGCTCTATAGTAGTCTTGGCTACTATATGAAAAGACGAATTTAACCCCGGATGAATAGTAAAACGTCTCATTTTTGCGTTGTCTCGGCTTCTAATCAGGCGTATTTTTTATTACAGGGTAATCTTTGGATGTTAGACATTGGAATTGTCGAAACAGTCAATGCACCTCGATGCACTTGTCCGCCAAAAGTTATAGTAATTAACACCGTCTTAGGCAAAATAACGAAAACAATTGAAATCGCTTCGTTGACAGAACCCACGTCACAACTTCAAAACCTGGTTGTAGACCAAGGATTGGGTGGAAAAACTCACATGTAAGTACAAAATAGAAAGTAGTCTTCCTCAGAGACTAATTTTTATATGCATGTACCTACTATTTCTTTTATCTGTTTCTTTTGCGTTAGTTAACTTTATGTGAGAAACCGCAAATCTAAGAGATCATAGGTTCAAACATAAAGTTCCGAAACTACAACGCACCTTTTATCTGGCAACGTGACTTGGCTGCATTTGTTGCATAATTGTATCTACAGACAAACCGCTTAAGATGTCGATGTCTGCCCGTTTGTACGCTATTAACATAAAAAAAGTTACGTAAAACTCTAAATCCTTTTTTGAATAAGAAATACACGTTTCTGTGATTTAATTAACAAACAAGTTCAGAACTGACTGGATTTGAGATACAAGTACCTACCTACAGACTACAGTTGCTATGCAGTATTTAGATCAGAATAAATGTGCAAATGCAGGCGAATAATAAAGTTGACTGCAGCCTTAAAATATGTAGCCTAGTAATTGGTATACGAACCATCTACTTACGTATTATCTCGTTATGGAAGTAGCTTCATAGTTATAGTTCACCACGTTTTACCCAAGCAAGACGTTGTCTTATTTTGGTTTTTATGCTATTGTTTAAAAAGACAAATGATTGCTGATTACGAATCCAGTTCTATTGCGACGGATGTCTGAGCTATCACTATCGTAGGTACTTTATATAAGATACTTGGGTTTACATAATGTATTTATTATATTAGATCTCCTTTATTTTCAGATACATATCGGATGCCTCTCGTGGCGCCTTACTTGTCCACGATGTCTCCACTGGGTCCGGATGGCTGGTCCTAGCCTGTGCTCCATCCATTGGCATACAAATTGCTTTGGTTAAACCACTCTTCAGCCATCCCGTTTTAATTCTTATTCGCTTACAACATAAAGGTGTTTTTGAGTTAGACACCGCCGTTTTGAGGAGAAAAAATTCTGTTGCTGTTCTCAGAGGTAAGTTTTATTAACATTGTACCATAGATCAGAGTAATATATAGGGAAACATTGCACACATAAACTTTCGAGCCTGGGAAGTGGCATGGGAGCTTTTGGTATACTTAATAAGTAATAATAAAATTTCATAATTATGCTCTCAAAACATAGTGGCTAATGCTCTACAAATTGTATACTTAATTAGTTCTAAGGGTCCTTGGTTCGATTCCCAACAGGGCCGAGATTTGAATGATGAATTTAAATTTCGGTTCTCGGTATGAGTGTATGTCCGTGTTTCTGTGTTGTCCATGGCACCCACAACACAGGGAATCCTAGTGTGGGGCTATGAGTGTATAGCGTTATTTATCTATTTATTCTTAAACATAATATTCTCGTCAGAATCAGAGTCGTAAATTATGACGAATGATAGAATATAATTTTGTTATAAATAAATACGTCAGCCGACCACTAAGTACTAAATGGATCCATCGACTTATTTATTTTAACAGAAATTAATCTTACCTATATTTTCAGTATTCGGTGAAAATTCCAAGGCAGTTCTGCTTCTCGGCACAGATACTCACCACGTGTATCTTCGTCACGTTGAATGTTCTGACGTGCTCTCCTGGGACACTCGCCAACCATACAATGCGTCGAAACTCCTCAACATACACTCAGCGGGACCGAGGCTGGCCCCTACATCCGTAGCTTTGGATTCTAAGAAGCACAACCTACTTGTACTAGATTCCAACTACGGCGACACCATACATACAAGCCTTCCAACTTATCAGAGAATTACTTTCATAGGCAAACTTTAAGCTGCTATAACTCAATTAGGTAAGTAGGTACCTATATTGAACGATTATAATCAAGCACGCAAACTTAACTCCTTAGACCTATTGTTGTGAAAGGTACCTACACAAAGTTGCATTTATTGCTTGTTATGAATCAACTTCCCAGATCAGATTATTAAAAGGTCGTTTTAAATATATTCTACGTATTACTGTTTAAGTGTACCTATGTACCTACTTAAAATCTTTGAATAATAATAAAGTTTGTGCTTAAAAGATTTTATATTATTTTACCCATGTCTTCCTAATACCAAAGTATCCCGCAGATTTATCAATCTATCGGGTAAGGTAATAAATTGAGCTGCGCAGTATCGAATAAATCGTAGGCATAATTATAGTCTATACTCTATATAATCGTATGCACAGAACGATAAAGCCGTAACCTAATCATCGTAAACTGAATAACACATACCTAACAGTGATGGTTTACTTGAAAGTCGTTAAAACCGTAAGACTTACGAATTTGCAATTCAATCTTTGAAGTTATTTTTTCCATTAAACCAACAAAATGAATGTCTTCCAGCAAAATTAATGTAGGTATAGTTGATATTAAACTGTTAGGCAATACCAATTGACGAAAGCCCATAATTCCATGTTTCGACTAAAACCCGTTTAAATTAACTTAAACCTGTTCATTATTTTTTTACACCTTAAAGAGTTTTAACTGCAAACTCGTGAAAAAGTTCTTTTTTGCATAGTGGAAGTGATTCGAACTAATCCTATAGGCTATCGTAGGACTCTTTTTGTTATAATTATAACTATACCTAGCTAGCAAATATTTCTAGAATTATTTTAATACATGGCTTACGGATACTTTTAGTTCCGTATCAACTACAACGCAAAACAGTGTCAGTTCAACAGATTGGTATGAAAGTAATAAACAAAAAAAACAAGATCAAGGTGCACATAACACTTATATTTTAACATAACGTGATCGATTAAAAATAAACATTTAAATTAAAACAACGAACAAAATCAAATATAATCGGAGGTACAGTTCCGTTATACTTGAAAAATAAGTATGAATGATATATTTTACTTTGAAAATTCTACGTGAAACTAAAATACAATAACAACAAAAGGATCGACGTACCTCCGATATCAAATTTATAAATGAGAGCCATTATCTACCACTAAATACTAATATTTAGTTTCATTTCTCAAAACAGAATATCTCCTACATTTCAATTCTAAGAACGCTCATAAGAGAGTCCTATTTTTTAACAGTTCTATACTCAGTATAATAAAACATAATGTAAAATTATGTTATACAAAACAATACAGTGTAAATATTATTTTTACGTTCCTTTAATATAGAGCTACGTTTTTATATTATGTTAATTAATTTTGGATACAAGATCAACATTAAACTCTGACAAAAATGAATTCAACCAAATGTTTCCATTCAGTAACTTGTATTTAAATTGTAATTCTTACAAATATGGTAGGTATATCATTTCGTATTTAAGTTTTCTAGCAAAGAGCATCCCTTTAGCTTTTTATCAGGGTGAAGTAGACCTTAAAATCCACGTTTACATTACTTGGAAGGTCACACAGGTTGCGCTTATTTAATATTAAGTGTCTTTTATAAAATGTCAATATCAATTAATTTTAAGAAAATTACATTGAGGTGTTTATAACTACACGGATAACTCAAAAACAAGGACTCTTATGATTTACTAAACATTCGTTTATGCAAATCTGAATATCATTTGGTACAAACAATAAATTAATGTAAAAAATAAACGTACTATATAAAGGCTACATATATACAGTACTTTACAAATATATGCAAAACAAATTATACATATCCTCGCAAAATATATACATTATCGACGAATTCATTTAACTAAATACATAATATCGTAAAAAAAATGTTTCTCCAATTGTTTAACAGCATATCACATGGGTATCAAAATTTGTGTACTACATTGTTTCGTTTCGGTATAACATTATACCTCTTTAGTTACAATTAATTACACGTACGAGTAATATACATTTATTTATAATTGTATCTCATACAAATATTTCATTGTGCTCGTTCGGAACACAACATTACGTTTATTTTTAATCACAACTTCCCTAGTCAAGGCACAAGTGTGGTATAACATACGACGAATAAATTTGCTCATGCTGTATGTACAGTCAATCTACAAATTAATACTACAATAATATACACCACAATGTACTCGAAATTTGATACTTGATACCTATCTATTTTACTGGAGCAGAGCATCTAACCAAATGCCCTTTCCTTATGCCCTTCATATTTTTTCGCTCCTAATGTTATTCCCATACATTTTGAAAATAGCGTTTGACGTAAGCGTGGGAGGAAAAGGGATTTGGCTAGAGGCTCAGGTCCCTTCAAGCCACACACACTTCACACCTATCCCTGAGGAAAAATGTAACGCTTAATAGCTTGATGAAAGAATAATATTCAATAAGCAGCTTGGTTCGTATACGGCAGTATTAGTTTAATTTCTTTACTACTTACAATTTGCGCTTTTTTGTTAAGAATGATAAAATTTTGTAAAAGCCAGTCTCTTCAGGATTAAAATTTCGCGAAGTACATAAGTACATAGAAACGGTTTATTAATAACAGGCCATGTGCCTGCCAACAATATGACATTGAATCTCCATGCGTTTTTTTTAAACGAAAATTACTGCAGTGTCTCAAAAGTACCACTGTAACTTACTTATAGGGTCTCACATAGCATTTTACAAAATAACTTAACTAACCCAAAAAAATTATCGCGGCTATTTCTAAGTTAGCACATAACCATTTATCCTGAAGAAACTGAATTATTTAAAAAAAAGTTGATCACAAAGTAGAAATAGACCTTCATGAAATATAAACTGTATTACTTAATAATGATACGAGTACTATTTACTTAAACTTAGGCCAAGTCTAGCGCACGAAGCTATTACTAACTAATGTCTTGGTGTGACCGACAATACGAGCTATAACGACGTGAGTTTTAACACAATATTTATATCAAATGCATTCGAAGTTTCTTGCCAATTCCTATCATAAGACGTCTTACGGGCGAATTTTTAAAGACAATTGAGTTGACGATCAGTGTATTATAGTAAACTTGAGTTTAATAAAGTTAAACACATAGTACAGCCACAGTATACAGAGACCATCAGTAGTATAACTCGAACAACGCACGCATAGACATTTGTTGTACATATACGAATTACGGTTCGGTATCGGTTTCGTTTTAGAACAAAATCGTAAAGATGTGTGCGTGATTGTCAAAAGTTTTACTGTCAGTCTCTATATTGTGGTATAATGCTCGACGATCGAAGCAAAGATCAAATTTCACTGGACAATTGAGTCTAGTAACCCTCAATAAATAACATTTAGCATCGCATCGTATTGTCGCATTTTTCAAACACCAAGAACAACAGGTAATTAAAATTGTACATTATGTGTGATTCCAAAACACATACCTTACAAGAAACTGTCCAAAAATCTATTTAACATAGTTCATCCAATTATGAACTACTGCATTATTGTAAAATACAGTGTTTCCGGGCATAGTCTGGTCGTACCTAAGCTTGTTAATTAAGAAACAATCTCTCAATTTTGTGACACAAATGGATTACTTAAAAATGGATGACATAAAAAAAACGAATTATAGGTTTTTACGAAACAGACTTAAGGATAGAATCTTAAATTATATTCATAATATAATTCTTAGGCTGCCTCAAAGAGCGATATGAGAACAAAATGAAAAACTCGAATCTGTTGATATATTCCGTCGACATTAAACTTATGTTGATAACCCTTCATATAGTTAAACAAAACTGACAACCCTGATGATATCACACTTAGACTTAGCCACACAGAAACTAGTCCACATATTTATAAATTAACCCTTTTCAAGAACTGCCTACAGCTGCACATGTTCCACACAATGTTAGTATAATATCTGTCAACTACACGAAAGCTTCAGATCTACGGTAAGCTGTAAAATAAATAATATGTAAGACTTAAAGTAGTTCAAGGATGGTAACACTAGCTGCCCTCATGTAGATATTCGAGTTTTCCAGACTGGTGGCGTTTCCCCTGAAAATAATATCATCTTTAAACATAATGTTGAAAATAACATAAGCTTTCGTAATTTATCATTGGACCCTTTGGGTTGTGTGCACCCTGCTTAATAACAGAAGAGACTATGACATTCTGGGATCCAAACCTGCCAATCTGTTAATCTTTATTTCTAATAGTATCAGTACATAATACAAAATGGTAAAGTCAAATTTGTGTCTCAATATACTTTGCCATATTTGTTCCATTCATAGAACTAATAAATATAACCCTATAGACATCCTATAAAATTTTCAATTGTCATTCATTACCTATTAATAAAAAAAAGAGCCAACTTACCGGTCCTATGAGAATCCTGTGTTATGTGATTGCTATGTCTCGGCACAATAAACTTAGATTCTTGGAACATCGACAACATCAAGTCTTCGGTAGTGGGATGGTACTCGACACCGTTGATACTAGCCACGAGTGGCGAGCTCTCGTAGTTCCTATTGGAGTCTCTCGACGACGGCGACGTACTCGACCGAGTGGGATAATCCACTGACCGAGGCCGCCGACTATCCACTGGCGTCATTTTAGGGTTAACGTGAACATCCTTATGAATATACGGCTCGATGGATAACGATTCGTTCTCGTAATCGCTCAACTCATCGTTAATCACGTTCCCGTTCACTTCGACGATCAGCGGCCGCTGAAGCGTCGGCGATTGAATTATTGACGTATTGTGTATCACTGTGACGTTCTGTCTCGTTGGAGAATTTGATTCATTGTCGTCCGGTAAGCTAGGAACGCTTCTCGATAGCGATGGACTGAGTTTGGCTGTCGTATCCGACTCCGAATGCTTCTGAGGCGACCCGACCTTTGTTTCTTCGACATTTTCCTCCTTCAACTCAGTTAATTCGCTCGGACTATCGCCCGCCGGCTTCACGTACTTCGGCATCCGCAACGCCCAATGCCCGTTATCGTCGGTGGAACACGAATGTATTACGTTGGGTTTCTTCCGCTTATAAAAGAGCATGTAGGCCGTGTTATTCACTAATTCGTCGTAAGCGTCCTCGTCGTCTACGGGAGAGACTCTAGAGTCGTCGAACTTGTACCAATGTCCGTCGTAAGGATTCTTGCAGGCGGCCGTGTAGTGGCCGGTCTCTAGGTCGTCTCCGTGATGGTAACATATGGCATACAAGTCATACATGTTCTCCTGTGGAACACTCGCGGCTTTCGAGTGTCTTCTTCTCGGTGAACGGGAGTGACTCGGAGACTCCACGGTAGGTGTATTCCGTCTCACCAGATGAGGCGTCATATCGAAGTCGTTTAACGGAAACTCGACCATTGTTGTTAGTTTAGTACTCGTTCGCCCCTTCGCTTGCCTAAATTAAAATGCAACAAACCATTAAATTCGTGTTTACTCTAATAGTAAATCAACAAAAATGTAATTATATCAATACTTACTGCCGAAACCTCTTCAAGTGTATAACTAAAATATCTGGAAGTGACCACAGGCCCAGGGTTTTCACAACTGGCATATACCTCTGACACTGAGGACATCTGAAAATAGTTACATATTATTTGTAAACCTACAAAAAAACCCTAAAACTCTGCTTTAGTGAGATTATGTGTATTAAGTGATTTTTATTCACTTCTTACCAATAGGTTGTCTGATGAACATGCATAATAACGTCTACATGGTATTCTAATTATACGAGGGAGATTACCTCCAGGCGTCGTCCTGTCCGAG
>LGAG01000441.1:96935-116660 GCA_001278395.1 Lerema accius | reverse complement strand
GATGAGGACTCCTATGGTAGAACATCCTCTGAGAGCTAGTTGGAGGACAAATTTACTGTTTCCTATATTTCCTCGTCCTGGTCCAAGGGACGCGGATGATTTATATGGCGGCAAAGCACCGGGTGAGCAACATAAAGAAATATTTCTCCATATTCGCACTAATTTAGTAGACATAACATAATTAATGTTCCATTGATGTAAGGCATCAGTAAAATTTTTACTTCAATTCTCGTAAAACCAGCGTCACTTTGACGTTCTTCGATTATATAATTAGATTTATGTTAGGCACTATGTAGTTACGTGTTCATGAAAATCCTTGAACTTTGAGCGCAAGGTTGAAGACTCGCGTCTGTGTAAAGAATATTCAACTTTATAGGCTCGAACAAAATATACACGTTCAAAGCTGCGGCGTATCGCGTATTTACGTTCGCATCGCGTTGCATGGTATCGTAAAGGCGCGTACGACGCGCGAACGTCGCAGCTAAAAGAAGCACGTTTGCCCGAGCCCTAAGATATCTAATACGTTGAATTACTGTATTAGGTATTTATAGATTTTATTATGACGTACGTATACATGTTTCAGATAGTTAAGGAACAAATTCCTATGCCTAGTTGCGTGTTCCAAACATTTAACTAAACATGAATTAGAAATAAAGTCTAATGAAACTTGCCCTTAAAAATCGATATAGGTGATAGGTTTTTAATAAAACTAGCAAATATACATGTCGGACAACGCGCAGTGAAAGGTTCCGTAGTTTAAAGTGAATATGTGGTAACCCGAAAACGAATAACTGAATCTAAAAATGGTTTTCACTCATCTGCAGTATTTTAGAAAGGCCAATTCAGCTGTCGCATCTTCACGTGTAGGACAAGCATTGGCAGGCCGGGAACAATACCTACCTATATCAAGGTCTATAAAAATAAACCTATTCTTATTTACAGGGTATTCACCTGAAATGTTTTTAGCCGTTCAACATGCGGTGTCGCAAGAAATCATAAAACAGAAAACAGGAAAAACCATTAATACAAAAGTATATCTCCAGCGTTTACCACAACTTGCTTACATAGATGACGATTTATTGATCGCAATGGAAAAGTTTATTTCAATGATTATCATGCTGTGTTTCGCTTATTCATTCGTCAACACAGTGAAAGTTGTAACCGCTGAAAAAGAATTGCAGCTAAAGGTGATTATTGTTAACTGACCATTTCGGAAAATATACAATTTAAAATTTAATGATAATAAGCAAAAAAAACTTAAAGTTAGAAAAAAATCCAGAATACTGAAAAACACTTTTATATGATGAAAAAAAATATCCATACAATTAACAATAATATGGATCTTCATCTAAAACAACTCTTTCCGTTATTTTAATAGCTGAACAATAGAATTCATTTGAATGTTAGAAAATTAAAAACAAAATTGTCACTGGCTAGTCCATATAGCCTTTTTTTTGCTGTGCTTCTTGCAAAGAGATTCACTAATAATTAAGATATTTTCCTGCAGGAAACAATGACAATCATGGGGCTGCCTTCTTGGCTGCACTGGCTAGCGTGGTTTATCAAACAATTTTCTTTTTTGTTTATTTCCGTCGTACTCATGGTTATTTTGTTTAAGGTAAGAAATTTTCAGTTTTTTGTAACATTCTGTACTGCGTTCTAACTCGTCTGTACTCCTTTTATAACTTTTATTGTTACTAAATTGTCGATACGAAATACACTCGAAATTGAACCTTAGTGGTATAGTAATACGGCTGCCTCGGTGTTCAGGCACTTCAGAGGGTAACATCGTAAGGTTACGTAGAATAGCACCGTAAAGTTAAAATTTTGATGTAATTAGAGATGCTGATATCCCCTGAATTCGATTGGATTTAGTGGTTATGTGAACCAATATGACGTAATGCCTACCATGGTCAAGTATGTACTGTCTTTCAAGTGGTTCTAGATTTACTTCTTAGTAAGACAAAATTAAGAATTACCTGTGTTTAATTTTCTGTTCTCATTCTGGTCGTATTTTCATAGTGCCTACGACGATAGACACCCAAATGTTATTTGAATTTGTAGAATGATTACGATAATGTAAATTTCAGATACCTTTCAAATCCGCGGATGCGAGTGACAAATACTCGGTGCTAACATTCACCCCGTGGTCTGTGTTGATGTTTTTCTTAGTCCTGTTTGTGATGGCGTCTCTAGCATTTTGCTTTATGGTCAGCGTGTTTTTTTCTCGAGGTAAGTACAGCTTAGCTTTTTCAGAATAACTTGTTTTTCTGTCACTGTTTTTTTTAAACGATGCTACGGCCTATCATTGTCTATACTATATTGTAGAGAAGGAACATTACATTTGTGTTTTTGTATGTAAGTTTATAACGTTTAAACAAAACAACTGGACTGATTCCAAAAAAATTTACACTTTTAGAAAGCTGCAACTTTAGTGAAGTGCAATAATGTAATACAAGTGAAAAAAAAATTCACTAATTAAATGAAACTTGGCATTTTTGTACATTATATGAAGAGTCGTAATCAAAAGGTTTTAACAAGTACTATGTTTTTAAGATCAATTCACTACTCCGAATGCGTAGACAAGGCTAGAAACGTTTGAAACAATTAACTATAAATTTAATAATCATTGCGTTTTTATTCATTGCATGACTCAACGTAATAGCTTCCATTACTTAGTATAAAGTGATTCTATGAAAAATTATACAATGTTGAAAATATTTACGTACCTAATTAGATTTTAAGCACAGTTTTTGATGAGGATGCTGTTTTTTTCGTAGTTCTGAAATAAGATAAGGGGATAGTCGACGGTTTCAATTAGGTTACATGTTTATTTTGCGCGCAAACAATATTGTATTTCAACTCTTTGTGACATCATATTAGTAACTCTCTTAACGATTACGACATATAAATAGGTATAAAGTTAGTTCTCGTAATATTGTTATACCTAGCTTATAAGGTATTGTTTGTAAGTATCGAGCGAGTTCTAGAAATGTAACTAACATCTTAACTTTTATTAAATTGGCTAGCAATAAAGCAATGACGTGGTACTAGTATTTCGCTGAAACTATTACGCTTCAAGTTTATGTGAATAAAAACTTTTTGAACAAAATTGATAGTCTTTATTACTCTCAAAATGGAAACAAATCCAATAGGCTTGTTGACAATATTTTTTTTTTGTTATTTAATGAGAGAATGCACAATAATAGGTACTTCGGTGAAGAAATCACTCTGCTAATATCAAAACTTTACAAAATATCGCGTTTTGAAATTCACATTCTTAGACTTTCCCAAAAACGCTCCATACAAAAGCAAGTGACATTATGACGTCACTTAGCGCTACTTTGTATGGAGTGCCTAAGAAATTTGTTCGATAGCTATATTCAATGTTCCGTTTATGAATATGATTTATCTACCAAAATCGCTATAAATCGTAGGTATTATATAATGGTATTTTTATTTTTAATAAATTTTGTATTTTTAAAATGGACTTGCCCATTGAGCTTTAAAATGTCTTAAAACTTGTTAAACGTAACTTATCTAAGTAAAAGTTTGCACATTGTAATTATTATGTGTATTTTAATATATGTATTCAGTAAACACAATAATCCCAAGTACCAGGAAACATCCCCATTACATCCAATACTTTGAAATCCGTCAAGCGGTTTAGGCTCTAAAGGGTGCCAAGGAAATGGACGTATTTTTTTATTTTTTTGCACGTGCATACAAACATACCTACTTACGAGTACGCTCGAAAAGCATTGCCTTCTTCGTGCATTCGGGCAAATAGTTTTCATTTACAATTTCTTTTAACAGCAAATACTGCAGCGGCGTTCATGGGTCTCGCATGGTTTTCTACGTATGCAGTTTTCATGCTATCACAAATTTTATACGAACAAACAACCCTCACCTCTAAGATCTTCTTAAGCTTGATATCGAATACTGCGATGGGGTACGCCTTTCAGATGATAGTAATGGCTGAAGGTACTACTAGAGGTAATTATGATTATCATTATTGTTGTTTTCGTTTTCATTTAATTAAGTTGCTTATAAAAATATTTTATTTAATACTATTAAAGTATTTAATGGGAAGTACGACTATTATTTCTCGTATCTGTTTCCATACTTTGACTATATATTTTTTTTAATTTCACAAAGTAAAGCTCTTTAGGTGTCAAAAATCTTATACTTGATAGAAGTGTACCTTAATCAATATTTTGTTCCAGGGCTACAGTGGGATGACCTGTTTTCACCGATCACATACCACGATGAGTTCCTACCAATACACGTGGCTCTCATGCTGTTATTAGACACAGTACTATACATGGCTATAGCGATGTATGTAGAGAAAATACGTCCAGGACTGTATGGGGTACCTCTCCCCTGGTACTTCCCGTTCATGAAGAGCTATTGGCTACCAGACAAAAACAAAACTGCAGGTATTTATTGATATTATATAACAAAATTGTTGGCGCACACTGATGACTAATATCCTGATAGTTATAATTGCTGCACGTCACTGTCGGCAAGACAGACAGATACAAGTTGTTTTTTTATTGGTTAACTCATTTACATAATATTTTATGTATGTAATATTATGTTACGTATCGCTGACTGATTAAATTATTTAAGACATACAATGTAGTTTTTCAAATGCGTTATGTATGTAAAAAGAGAGAATTACAAGGTACAAAAACAGAAATGTAGTTTAAATAGCTTAATTGTTCTGTGTTCATTGTAAATTGAGCATTAATTGTAAGGAATAGGATTTGAATTGTCTTGTATCTCGGCATTTGATTATTCTGTAATTAAACGAGTTCAAATTGATGAAACAGGTCACTGTTGGCATTCTGTGACACAGACACATATGAACCAAATAGCCAGCACACAATACAATTTATTATCTTCGTTTACAAATTGGTATTTTGTAATTGTTTCATTGCATACGATTTGTTTCATTCGAAGTATAATGTATTCAAGACTTGATAAAAAAGTCTAAGATTTGATTGTCTTTTAACTTCATCAAAGACAGGATGTCATGAACAGAATTGATTCATTCATTAATATGCAACGAAAAAATGTTTAATGATCTGTTTTACCTTGGTCAATATCAACAAGTTACTGACAAAATATTCTCATAAATATTATTTTGCTCGTCGTTTCTTTAAATATTCAAGAATCGTCGTATTATTTTTCAAACTATGACAAACTCCGTATGTTTTTGTACTTTAAATATTTAATCATAATTTTCGTTCACATAGCTTTTTATGAGAGACTTATTTAAAATTAAGTGTAATGTTTCAGCGATGACTAATAAAGATGGCGTTGACAAAGAATACCAAGATGCTTTACTAGAAGTAGTTCATGACGAGGAACCAAAAGGTGTTCCGATGGGCATTAACATAGAAGTATGTTATTTAAAATCATATTGAATTTATATGATATTTTAGTTAACCAAAAAGTAATTTTATTTGTTTTTTTTTTCAGAATTTAACCAAAGTATACAAAGGAAAGAAAAAGGCAGTGGATAATTTAACTCTGAGAATGTACGAGAATGAAATTACAGTATTATTGGGACATAATGGAGCGGGGAAAACTACGACCATATCTATGTTAACAGGTAAGTTATAACGTGCTGTCTCATTATGACCCTATTATTATTGTCGTTATTAATGCGTGTCGTATTAATGCCTTGCAAATTAAAAAAACTGGCAAATAGAAACCAAACCCTAAAATTTTGAATACTTTTTACCGGATTTCGTCAGAAGTATTTTTATGTTTTTCAAAAGTATATTCATTTTTTGTCACGTTGTACAGCCAAAATGGCTTCATGAATTTTAACATACAAGTTTTCATTGTATTCGTCTTGTATATATTTTTACGTATACCGGCTTCCCGTACCACAAAAAAAAATATTTTTAGCAGTCACAATTATCTTAATACATAATTTTTTAAATTAGGAATGGTTCCACCGACCACGGGCTCGGCGACCATCAACGGGTACAACGTGGTGTCGGAGACGGAGCAGGCGCGGCGCTCGCTCGGCCTGTGTCCGCAGCACAACGTGTTGTTCCCGGACCTCACCGTGGCGGAGCACATTCGGTTCTACTCGCGGCTGAAAGGGGTCCACAGCTCCAAGATCGATGAGGAAGTTAACCATTTCGTCCAGTTGCTCGAGCTTACTGAAAAGGTGAGGGTTTATTATAGAAAGTGTATGTATTGTGTTTGTTAGGAAGAGTACTCTTCTCTCTGTCTACTAAAGTACATCATAGAGGCTGTAATAGTTTTTGAGTTTGATACAAACTAAAACTGGTATTTAAGAATGCAAAATACATATACGAGCGTAACACTTCACATGTTGAAATAGATCAACGGTCCTTACGTATAAAGCGACATGTCAAAAATGTAAAATTACCAAAGAGCCTAACTAATGTTCAAACCGCTTTAAAAAAGTACTATTTGTATATTGTACAGCAAATAATTTTTCACCGATTTAAACTTTATTTACGCTCTTTATAAACATGTCGCCTTATACGTAGCGACTGTCGAGATACGTACTATAGAAGGGCCATTACAAACGTGCAAACTACGTCATCAATCATTTTATCATGTCTCTCGTTCACACTTATAGGTATATCGGAATTCTCGCTCGAATGTGCGACCATAGTCCATCCCTTTGATGTTTTGTTTTATGACGTAGTCTGCACGTTTGTAATGGTATAGGGTAATATTGATAATAGTCGTGTCGTGTGTCGTGTGGTGTGTCAGCGTGACGTGATGTCGAGCAAGCTGTCGGGCGGGCAGCAGCGGCGGCTGTCGGTGGGAGCGGCCATGTGCGGCTCGTCGCGCGTCGTGCTGCTGGACGAGCCCACGTCCGGCCTCGACCCCGCCGCGCGCCGCTCGCTCTGGGACCTGCTGCTTAAAGAAAAACACGGTAAGTACCCTTCAGTGTCAGTTATAGCAACGTATAACGGTAAATACCCTCCAATGACAGATGGATATAATAACGTATACAAGTTTTTCCGCGAATTTTTTTTTTCATATGAGAATGAATCACTATCCTCTCCTTAATTTCTTGTGTCTTTATTAAATCTATCCTGGCTCAAGAAGGGTCAATAACACTCAAGTGTAAATCTCCACACACACACATCACACTTCTAAGTCCACATTTGTGTGTTAAAATTTTGTAACTTTCGAAAATTTGTACAGCGCCTGAAATAAATCAATAGCAATATTTTAAGTGTACTGAAAGGTTTAAGTTTACCGAAACAAAGCTTGGGTGAGTTTCTAGTATTAACGTAACACTATTATTTTAAGGCCGTACTATGATACTAACGACTCACTTCATGGACGAAGCTGATGTACTGGGAGATAGGATCGCCATCATGTCAGGTGGACGGCTGCAGTGTGTAGGCACCCCATACTTCCTCAAGAGACACTATGGGATCGGCTACAAACTCATTATCGTGAAAACCAAGGACTGCAAACCGCAGGATGTATTAGCGTTCCTAAGGACATACGTACCAGATGTTAACTTGAATACTAATATAGGTAAGTAAAGTAAAATTAGATTTATATAGGCATTCTTTCATATAAGTCCCGTTGCATTACGTAGACCTAAAATTAAAATTTATCTATTTATTTAAGCCACTTCAAATTAAAATTGTGTATTTTTGTAATTCAATATTTTATAAATATGGCTGTCTTTTTATTGGTTAAATAATTCAGATATTTTGTTAAAAAAATTAACGTATTTTTTTAAGTGAAACTGAAGTCGCGTAGCTCTCTACTGTTTCGTCAAATAGTCTGTTCCGTTTAATTCTATTTTAAAAAATTGTATAAACTTAATTCTGTATGTTTTGTAAGGTTACACAGATACACACATTTTAACACCTCTAAGTCTTGTCATAGATAGGTAAAGCACAATTATTAATAAAATTTTATTAACTTTGTAGGTTCGGAATTGACATTCACTTTGCCTAAAGAAAATATCCCTAATTTCCCTGAAATGCTAAAGAAATTTGATGAGAATAAAGATGCTATGGGTATTGCCAGCTATGGATTGTCGGTAACAAGTCTTGAGGAAGTGTTTATGAAGTAAGTAACTTCATTGACAAAGAAAAAAAACAGATCAAAATGAAAAAGGTCATTTGATAAATCTTATTAAATTGACAATTTAAAAGTTACTCTTTAAGTTAATATTTGGTATGAAAACCGCTTGCTACGGTTTTTTAATATCGTTATTTTTATACCTTTGATTGTTTTAATTTCATGTCACTTATTTCTTTTAGGGCAGGAATAGAGGATAAATTCGAAAATGGTTCAGCTAAAGGAAATAATAGCAGCAAATCGTCAGTCGGCCCGTCAAATGAAGAAGAACCATCGAGATGTAAATGTAATTTATAACATTGTATACTCCATAAATAAGACTGTTACTGTTGCGTCAATTAATCGTTGAAATCTGATTGATTGTAGCTTTTAAATAATTTGATATATTTCTTATGGATTTTTGATCACCATAAACTGCAACTAGAAAATTTCAGTGTTCTTTGACAAATCAAACAATATTTGAGTCACGATACATAAGATTATTTTAAATTATTTTAGAACTTTTATGTTATGTACAAATATAACTTACTGCGTTATAGTAATATAGAAATATCATTATGAAACGAACTAATTACTAACTCTATACGTTTATATTTCTAGTGAATCTCGACCCGATACAAAATGTAAGAGGCCACAGGTTAATCTTGAACCACTATAAGGCTACTCTACTCAAATTAGCGTACTATACTTTACGCAACAAACTAACCGCGTTTATACAATTCGTGACTCCAATCATCAACATCACAGTATCAGTTGTTATAGCGAGGTCCTGGAAGTTTATATCACAGTTACCTCCACTAGAACTAAGTTTAAATAGCGGATTTAAAAGAACTGAAACTCTAATATCAAAGGCGCTCGACTTATCTGATACTAGCCCAGAAGCAAACGCTATGATGGCGTATGAGAATTACTTCGCGGTTAATAATAACCCCTCAATGTTATTGACTAACTTAGGAACGATGGATTTGGGACAACATTACTTAGAATTGGTATGTCCGTTTTTTATTAAGAGTATTTTTAACGTATTTTGACAAGTGTCTTATTTAATTACTGAATAAAACTTGAATTAAAATAAAAAATGATGATTTTTTTTTCTACTGTCACTTAAATTTGGGTAAGATTTTTTTAGGAAATATTACATGTTGGTGATCATTTCAGAGTCAAGAAAATTTAAAACGAGTACGATATGAGAATTTAGTCGGTGCCACGTTTGCCCCAAAGAGCATCACGGGCTGGTTCAGTAACTATGGCTATCATGATTCTGCCATCTCGCTCGCACTAGTCAACAATGCTATATTGCGGTCTCTTTCACCCAATAGCACGTTAAGAATCATCAATTATCCACTGCCATATTCTATTGATAATTTGGTAAGTTTTTGCGTTATTTAATTTAAAATAAGTTATGATTATTAATCATATTTGTAAATTATAAATGACTGTACGAGTATTTGTGTTATATATTACTTTATATACATATTTGAATTTATGTGTTACTTTATTTTAATTGCAGGTGAAAGTAATGGCCTCCGGGAGTAGTATGGGGTTCCAGTTTGCATTTAATATTTGTTTCTGTATGGCCTTCGTGACGGCGTTCTTAGTGCTCTTTGTTATTAAGGTTAGTTGATTTCACTTATTGAATAAGTTTTTTTTTTTTTATTCGCCTACACCGCCATCTTTTATTACATTTGTTCTTCTATCCCCTCTTTATGGCAGGTAATTGACCTGGAAGAAATCGTTATTTTGCGATAAGTAACATTGAGACTATTACTTAGTTAATACAGCGAAATTTATCTGTACACAATTTATAAACAGACCCACCTACAACTTGCATAGGCAGCTACCATCTTTTAGTACCTTTGTACTTCAATTCCTCTTCATGGAAAGCAACTAGCCTGAGTAATATTGAGACTATTAGTTAACATGCACACATTTAACTCTACATAAGTTATACAGTTTATAATATAAACAGACCTACCTACAACTTTACTTTTCGTATCTTGCTGACCTCCTGGTACGTGTGTGTAGGAGCGACAACTTTACGTGCGTGTGTCATCTTGACTTGCCGTGTACGCGTGTGTGTGTGTGTGTGTGTGTAGGAGCGTGTGAGCGGCGCGGCGCTGCTGCAGCGCGTGGCGGGGCTGCGCGCCGGCGTGCAGTGGTCGGCGGCGCTGCTGTGGGACTGGCTGTGGCTCGTCAACGTCAGCGGCGCCATCGTGCTCACGCTCGCGCTCTTCCAGGAGAACACGCTCGCCACGCCCGCCGAGCTCTGTACGTCGTAACTATAATCGCTAATACACCTATACCTCGTTTTTTTCGTCGTGATTAAAAAGTAAACAATCTTACAGTGTCTTTTTATTGTAATTATCGATTTAAAAATAAGACAGACACAAATTAAAAAAATTAAAAGAATAAACAATAATTTAATGTTAAAATAAATTTCTGCATACTTCTAAATATTTTTTAAAATTCATGAAATAAATAAAAGTAGTGCCAAGATTGTTTGCCTTTTAAATCTCGAGAAAAACGAGGTATATACCCCCACAGTAGAATTCCTTGTGTCACATAAATATCTGCATCGGCCGGGAATCGAACCCGGGGCCCCTCGCTTCGCAGGCAGGGTCCACCAACTAGGCTACGAGGTCTTCAACTGACAGGGCGTAGCTAAACCATTCAATGCATATACCATGTTATTAAAATAACGCTACATACTCAGTATTAAAGCTATATACTTACTCAGTAAATTTAAATCAGTAAACTTTACTAATGTCTCTAGTTTCTGCAGCCCCCTGAAAATCGAACCTAGTACCTATTGAACCGCGGCTTAGAACTTATACCATACATTTTATTGGTCGGTTCGTCAATCGTTATATCTAGTATGAATAATACATTTTAAACTTTTTTTTATAGCGAGAGTAATGCTGGTCCTAATAGTATTCACGCTAGCAACGATACCGCTCCACTACTTGGCCTCGTTTTACTTCGATGCCGCCGCGACAGGATTCTCTAAGTTATGCTTCTTGAATATATTCTGTGGTGAGTATTTACATACAATATTATACTTTTAAAAAACGCAAAGTTATACAGTTTTTCCATCGTCTCTACTTGGGAAAGAGTTATAATATCATTATTATTATTAAAGTATAATATTATTAAAGTTCTTAAAATATTAAATATATGTGACTAAAGTTAAGAAAATACATAATTATTATAATAATTTTAACTGATGTGTGTGCAGGTTGTATGCCCTTCCTAATAACAGAAGTGTTGAGGCTGCCAGAGGTGGGCAGTCCATATTTTGCACACTTATTTGATTGGATCTTCTCGGTGCTACCAATTTACTGCCTGGGGAGGAGTTTCCGGTAAGTACTGAACTATCTTCTTATTTACTCTTACTTTTTACAACAGTAGACAACAAAATAGTAGTAAAAACTTTAATATAAGTAACATAATTGATATCTGGATAGGATTATGATTTTATCATAGATAAAAGGCGTAACTTAGCCTCCCTTTTGTACCCAACTGCGTAAGAAGTATAATATTTTTAAACGTATTTATGTATGTTTTGGAAATACCATAGACTCTAGAGCAGTGGTTCCTAACCAGTAGTCCGCAGAAGACAAAAAATGGTCCGCGCATGATTTTTTATTGTAACGGGCGTTGAGCCGTAAGCTCAGAAATCAAATTAAAGTAGTCATTATTTTTTTTATATCTACATAGTGGTGGTCCCTACTAACAAGATTGATATTACAGTGGTCCCTGACCAGGGAAAGGTTGGGAACCCCTGATCTAGAGCCTCAACAGCTTGGCATTTTTTGTTACTAGTGTATAACCTACAGTAATGAATAGGATAATTCAGTCTTTATTTTTTATATTTACCTTTATTTTTTTTATTATCAGTGATATGAGCGTGTCTGCATTCGCAATAATGGCGTGTGACGGGATGTGCGCGCAGTTCGTCAACATCAAGGACTGCACGCGACAAACGATTTGCACCAAACTTAATATATCAGTGTGTTGCAGTAAGTAGCTTTGTTATTACGAATATATAATTACAATCATTGCACGAATTATGTCAAAACAAGTTGTAAATTTTTACTATTTACTCTTACTTATTTAATCTGTTCGATATATTCCGTGTGATGTGATAGACAAACAAACAATATTTTGGTCGCCCTCCCACTAACTATAGGAAATCTCAGGAACTACTGGACCGATTTGAAAAATTCTTTTAGTGTAAGATAGTCCATTTATCGAGGAAACCTATAGGCTATATAACATCACGCTAAGATGAATTGGAGAGGAACAGCAAAAAAAATTATTCCAGAAACGGGAAAATTACGCGGGCGGAGCCGCCGGCGATTTCTAGTATAAAATAAAAGTCAGTTTTCGAAACCCATAAATTATGTCGGGTTGATGATGTGCGAAAATTTGAGCTCTTTCTTTTTACCTTTAAATTGATGATGTAATAAAGTGAGTTTATTTTTCAGTCCACGACAACCCATATCTTGACTGGAGCGAGCCCGGTATCGGCCGCTACTTGTTTATGATGATGCTGGTCGGAACGGTCGCCTTTGCGTTACTTGTACTGAAGGAGTACAAAGTTTTAAATAAGGTTAGTAATACTATAATTACTTCGCCCACAGCTTCGTCTAAGTAACATATTACAAAATCTACGCTATATCTTATTGAATGTAGTCTACCTGTGTGCTTAATTTTATCTTAATCCGTAGTACGTTTAGTGTGTAAAGGAACGATAAACAGTAACATTTTTATAATCAGTGACTACAAATTGGATATAAGTTGGTCGATTCTTCATTTGCACAACAAGACAACGACGACGGGGATATATTTATATGAAAACGTACCTACTGCACGTTGCTTCTTTTACGACAATGCCGTTCAAGGCATTTTATACAGATACACTTCCGGTACTGTCGTAGTCATATCGTGTCGTTGACATGTCGTGTCGTTATCATGTCGTGTCGTTGTCGTGTCGTATCGATTAAATGAAAAGTCGTCTTTGTTCAGGTGTGTTATTGGGGGTCATGGCGCAAGCCGCCGACGCCAGCGGCTCTAGAAGAAGAGGACAGTGACGTGGCGGCCGAGAGACAGTTCGTGGCGACCATCCCCAACAACGAGCTAGACCACTACAGCCTCGTCGCCAACAACCTCACTAAATACTACAAACGATTCGTCGCTGTCAATAAACTCAGCTTTGGTAAGATTTTTAAATAAGTAACACGACTTATAGCCTCATAGGATTTGGAAGTGATATGGGCTATATGCATATAAAGAACATACAAACCGATTAATTCTTTCGCACGCTGTATACCCTACCAAACTAATATCTTGCTCCTATCTTGCTTTGGTGAAGGAAAACATCATAAGGAAACCTGTACACCTGAGATCTTCATAAAGTTTTCAAAGGTGTGTGAAGTCTGCCAATTAGAACTAGGCCAGCGTGGTGGACTACGGCCTGTACCCCTCACACTGTGAGAGGAGACCCGAGCCCAGCAGTGGGACAGATATGGGTTGATGATAATGAGTTTCAGTTCTTATTCTAAATATCACAAAGTAACTTACTTCAAAATCAAATCCAAATCAAAAATCATTTATTCATGTAGGTATCAATGATACTCTTATGCACGTCAATTTTTTTGAATCTACCCCCGTTTCTTAAAAGTGCTTTAATATGGAAGAGAAGAAAGGGGAAATAAACTCCTCCGCACATCTTTCTTGCCAACCCAATATCAATAGTAATGCCTCTAATACAATATTATTATGTGTGTATGTATGTGTAGCGGTCCGTCCGGGCGAGTGTTTCGGTCTGCTGGGCATCAACGGCGCGGGCAAGACGAGCACGTTCCGCATGTTGACGGGCGACGCCACTGTGAGCGCCGGCGACGCGCACGTGCACGGGTACTGCATCAAGACGCAGCTACAAGATGTCTACCGGCATATCGGTGAGTAAACCTCGTTTTTTTCGTCGTGATATAAAAGGTAAACAATGTTCGCACTACTTTTATTCATTTCATTAACTTAAAAAAATATTTAGAAGTATACAGAAATTTATTTTAACATTAAATTATTGTTTATTCTTTAGTTTTATTTAATTTGTGTCTGTCTTATTTTAAATCGATAATTACAATAAAAAGACACTGTAAGATTGTTTACCTTTTATATCACGACGAAAAAAACGAGGTATATATTTATATTGTTTATGCTTTTTTAGCCAAACAGTAATAGTTATGATTTTTTTTTATTTTACTGCCGGTCACGTTTGGATTTGCTAAATTAACCATGTCCTAAATAAAGTTATGAAACCGATCTATAACTAAAGACGTAACAGTGAAAAAAAAACAAATTTACATGTTATGTAAGACACGTAATACGAATCCTGTTAGATGAATTTAAACCTTCCCTGTCCGCACCGCGCGGTTTTTGCTCGGAAAAGTAACTATGTATCACAATATTGCCCGCGGTATAGAAATACATTATACAAATGGTAAGTACTGAATGTCAAAGTATATAAATATACACTGTGTAAATTTTTTTTAGGTTACTGTCCACAATTCGACGCGTTATTAGAAAACTTGACGGCAAAGGAGACGCTGGCTATATTCTGCTTACTTCGCGGTATCCCGAATCAAGAGGGCGCGATGCGAACCAACGAACTAGCGCGTCTACTCGGCTTTCAGAGACATTTGAACAAAAGGGTAAATAATTATCACTATTGTCTGCATGTAGCTTAACTTTAGAAAGAGTTTTACATGGGTGCTTACGATATATCTTTGATAAACTAATACATTTGTATGCCTCTGAGTTTATTAAACTTTGTTCTTTTAGCCATGACTGCATATAAGTCTAAATAGCGTTGAATAAAATATGTATCGTGGGCAGTCGTACTTGATGAAGAGTACAAAACCCATTATGAGTTTAGGTTAAAATCATTTAGACATTATGCAAAAGCGAAATCAAAATCCTATAAATTATTACCTTGCGATAATATTATTGTTAGAATATCATTAAAAAAGTGAACATTTTCCTAAGTTACGTTATTAGCATTTTGCATGATAGCTCGCAGGCGCATGTGTAACGGATACTTTAGAAACATTTTTATTTATATCACGTTCCATTACTAAATTTGTTACACACAATATAATGATCATCCGTACGTAGCATACAATGTAACACTTTGCGGGCAGGTGAATGAATGTAGCGGAGGCACTAAGAGGAAGTTGAGCACTGCACTGGCCCTGCTTGGCGATGCGCCGTTAATATTCCTTGATGAACCTACTACAGGTAAGTCGTATATTTTTTTATATCTAATATTTCTTTCTTTCTGACAACTCATTAAGATATCGCCGCCAACTGCATTCCGATCTAGTTAATAAGAAAACCTATGAATTCAGTATTGGTTAAGGTTGGATTTTCAATGTTCAAAAAATTTACAATCACTGAACTCAATAAGCTAATAAATAAATAAAAAATTACTGACTAGTAAGTACCGCTACACTTCATAATATCTATTTGGTTTTATTGCTTACATCATCTATTTACTTATTTACACGTACTAAACCGATGTAAATCCGCTTTTACAACAGGCATGGACCCGGCGTCGAAGCGGCTAGTGTGGGGATGTATCCAGACGGCGCTGGCGTCGGGGCGCAGCGTGCTGCTGACGTCACACAGCATGGAGGAGTGCGAGGCGCTGTGCACGCGGCTGTCCGTCATGGTCGGCGGCCGCTTCTACTGCCTCGGGCCGCTGCAGCATCTCAAGAACAAGTTCTCGCAAGGTACAGTCACGTCCATAAATATCTGACCACCACTGATCGCAAGGTACAGTCACATCCATAAATATCTGACCACCACTGAAAACTAACTTTGTCCGATTGAACTGAAAGTTTGCAAGCATATCTGCAAGTGTGTCAGTGGAAATGTTAAACTTACGTGTTGTTAAAGCATATCTTTTTTGTTTTTTTTTAGGCTATACGTTGATAATAAAATGTAAAGCAGGCCCGGATCGCGACGCGCTGTTGGCATCTATAAATCAATATGTCATGAAAAATTTCAATAATGCAAAACTTATGTAAGTTTTACCATTGTAAAAACATTTTTTTTTTTTGTAAAATTAATATTTGATGTTATATTCTGTATATTGATTTCTTTTTCAGAGAAACGTATTTGGGCATCAGCACTTACTACTTAAACGACACAGAGACACCTTGGTGGAAAGTGTTCCACATTATGGAGGAATGTAAATCTCAGTTCCTAATAGAGGATTACTCTGTCTCGCAAACTTCTTTAGAACAAGTATTTCTTAGATTTAGTCGGTTGCAAGGTAATGCTGAATCATAAAATTATATTTATATTGTTATACATACTCATAGCTGTTGTCTTAGTACATGTCTACGTGACGTAATGTTGTGTCGATGTGTGTATGACGAAACTGAAGGGTCTCTGGTACATTATAAGGGTTTGGCAACATTGTTCATTCCAGTTTTAAGTTCTTTTTAAAAACTTGTTTAACAGGTAACGTTATTATTCAGAATAGTATGTACTTAAATTTACCTCAGTGATACGTACTCGATAGTAAGTTAGTACAATGGTATGGGTACATTTTGGAAATTATGACTATTTATTTCTATTGTGTCGGTATTTTTTTAGAAACTCGTTATATTTTTGATGTTTTACGAGTTTGAAGTCACAAATGTCGGATGTGACGTCGTTTGCCAGTACAGAATTAGTGATTTGGATTGTTCAGTATTTTATATGTGTATTTAATGCTTAGTGTAATAGGCCAATGTAAATGTTGCTATCGTGTGTAGTATACTATGTATTCGTGTGCGGTACTGGCCTTTTAAAAGGACATCGGCCGCATGAATCTCGTACCAATCAAATAAATAGGTCACGATAGCGTGTCACCAAAGTTATTAAACTGTTAGTAAGTCAAGCTAAATGTTTTGAATATTTACTGTTTCTATGTATATTCGTAGAATGTTCACTGACTTTCTAAGACTGAAAGTGTAGTGGTACTTAATATTACTTAACTCTTAAGTCCCTCGGCGAGTCGAATCTCACTGTTTAACATGCTCATGATAGGCATTTGTCACCGAAGGCAACATTTTTTAAATATTTTTTTCTATATTGATAATTCTCACGCGTGCTATTGTTTTACAGTACACATTAAGTACTTACGCTTAATTTAAATTTGCTACGTGGTGCTTATTTTAAAATGGTAGCTAGAGAGTAATAGATTGTGCAATATGGAATTTTATTGTTGCAAAATTGTATCGTAGGTTGTGGGTTTTAAACTGACATTAAGGCTAATAAAATGTGAGGGTGCTAAAATTGTAGTTTTATCACGGAATTTATGAATAAAAATAAGCCTTTGTCCATTATTTCTTTACAATTTCAGAGAGGATATTATAGACATTTATGGTAGTTGAAATTTTTGATTAGTCATGTGGTACATTGGGACGATTCTGAACTTTAAGAGTAGATGTTCGAATACGTCCCTGTTGCGTGTACATTTTACGTACGTTATAAATGACGTGCGGCATGGCTTTTTACCATTTTCGGTATTGCCTCAATGCATATTTCATATTGCACAATCACTGTTTTTAATTTTTATTAATGTACTTATGTATTTTGAGCAAGTATTGCAGGTAGTAATGACCGCATGCAGGTAGATACGCCACAATGCAAGCAATGTGATAATGAATTTTCATTTATATATTTTAGCGACTATATGTCATGGACCTAGTGATTTCTTTAGGCATTATTCATAATGTCTAGACATAAAAAATGCTGCTCACATTTTTTTGTTTAGTTAAGGTTCAATGATCTTATTAAGCATCATAACGTGGATTGTGTAGACGAAATTATTACATGGACAGCTGTGTACTTACAATGATGAATGAGCGGGCAATACGAATAACGCCATAATTTGTCATTTGGTCCACAACATACATATAGAAACATAATTATAGTTTGTGTCATAAATATATTTGTTTAGCATGAGTACAATTATGATTTTAAATTTTACATAACAGAAAATTATATTTAATGAGTTTAGGCGTAAAAGTCCCATTCGCAAAATGTTCTTACGCAAAATGCCCCATGCGAACTTTTTTTTTAACTTTGATATATTTTGAACATTTTGCGATTGGGACGTTATGTGAATAGGAAAATATGCGAATGAGACGCCTTGCGAATAAAACATTTCCCGAATTAAGCGCCTAAATCATTCAATGTAATTGATGATCATTGTATAATTATCATGTTCTCCTATAATTTTGTGATGTTTCGCCGAAGATTTGCCATTTATAAATAAAAATTTTGATTTATAATTTAAGTTATACACTATTATTTAATGCAATATTTATAAGTGTTTACAAATTGTTTTAATACAGTATTTTAAATTGCAGTATTCATTATATAATTATTTAAAATAAAATAAGGATTAATTTATAAATCAGTATTGTTTGTTTGGCTACTTAAGCTTAAAATAAAAAAATCGTAAAATTGTTTGACTTGCCTTGTAATGATTTTGAATCATTCTCAATATTTAAGTTGTGATACATTAAAAATTATAGAACTTAATAGAATATATGTTAAAAATTAGATGTGTTTAAAAAAAATAGTTATTTTTATATTATTAGTTGCCTTTTTGTGATTTCTGAGAATCTCGAACGGAGTACCAACGCATAGTACATTTAATTTTATTTCGTTTGTAACTTTCTTCACTACCTCTGAACATTACTACTTTATACGAAGTTATATTTTACATTATGTCGACAGTAGACAAAGTAAAAGAGTGACAGTAAAATTTTAAAAATAATATTTATTATAACTTTTTAAACTACAATTAAATAATAATTTTGTCGTTTTACCACGATACACGGCTACGCTTATATTTATGTAAAAATCTGAAAAATAACGACAGATATTGTAAAACTCTTATAAAAATAAAAAATCGTGTTCACTTTAATTTTTTTTCATTTTGGCCCCAGTCGACTAATTATTTAATTAACTATCAGACCTAATATAGTAATTTTTTTAGTAATACAATTTAATAAAATAAATAAAAATGAAGAAGACAACACATGGTCATGGACTGCTCGTTGTCTGTACACTTTTAGAAATATTAATAACATAAAATCACCTGTAATTATATCTAGAGATACAATACCTATCAATAAAAAATTATAAAGGGTTTGCCTACATCCACATAATGCTAAAGGCTAACCTGTATTACAACAAAAAAGGCACACTGGTAAGTGGCTATTATATAACATTACAAGACGGTAATCACATTTTAAGATTAAAATTTAATTATGAATAAATCTTTTGTACAGCATAAAATATAATGAGGAACGAAAAGATTTCCTGTTATGTCTTGGCCCCTATATATCCGTCACTGGCAGTTAAGTCTTAACAATATACTCTTATTATGTGCCTCTGAATAAAACTGAAACATTTTATATCACCCAGTAAAAAATATAATTAAAACAAGTGATTGAGAATCACTTGCTTCACCAAACTACATGTGTGTCCCTTGTTCTTTCTGGTACTTTGTGAATTGTAAGAAGATTTGTTCGAGCGTGGTTTGTG
>LGAG01000441.1:75630-88729 GCA_001278395.1 Lerema accius | reverse complement strand
GCAGATTAATTGAGGAGTGGTATTTAGTCACATATATGAGACGTTCGCGGAATGGGCCCGAAAAATTTTGTCTCAAAAATGAGACCGTCGCGGTTAAAAGGTTAACATGGATACAAATCCAATAATACTTCATTATGGTTGGGCTATAAAGTGTGCCAAAGAAGTAGGAAATACTCTTTCATCATCATACTTTTTTTTGGCAAAGTCGAGTAAAGTACAGGTTTATCGTATCGTAAGTACCTATCACAGATAAGGCTGTAGCTACATAAAAACGTGCCAAATATTATTATAATTAACGTGAATTTATTAACAAAGAATACTAACTCTCACTATCTACCTGTTATCAAACATTAGGTATGATGATTATTGTCAAAATATTACATATCTACATAATCGAATTCTCTACTTGATTGAAATAATTACTATCGTACATAAATAAATATACATTATTTATTATACATTAGTCTTCAAAAGATTATGTAGGTAGTTCTAGGAAAATGTTTCTTATCTATTTTACAACTGATTTGCCGTTGTAAGTACCTATTAGCGTATCATAATCTAGGTACTAAAAATGTTGAAAATTATTCCTGGCAAGTTATTATTAGCTTTTCAGAGAAATTACTGCTAATCTTTGATAACCTAAAATTAGGCATTTCGGTACTATATACATGGTGGTATACTTATACTGAAAATATAAAACAACGAATTACTTTATCATTTGCTGAAAAGGTTGCAACAATTAAATAACGAACCTGACTGCCGTAATAAGGCTGTAAAGCGGGAAGAACTGCAGAACGATGTCCATTATTTCAGCAACGTGCCGAGTGTCCAAGAAAGGAGCCGACAGTGCCTCGACTATCTGCGATCCCATCATCCCTAGAAATATAAAATAATGATAGATATCTACATTATAGGAATTATAGTAGAGTTTATAAATTTTTCATTAAAACAAAATATCTTGGAAAGATTTTAAAAACATTTAAGTATATCGAAGAAGTATAGAACTATCTAATACTATTATTATTTGCTCATATTTAAATCGAAGTACCTTCCTAAGTATCTGTTATTTATTGTGATCAACTATCGATCGTACGGGAAGCAATCGCCACTGACTTTTATCACAAGATAACGTATTACGTATGTACGTAGGTACGCATTGCGTTAATAATGGATTTGGGTCGATTCCAGTCCTGCCGGAAGAATAATTCTAGACAATTGATATAAGAGATAGATCTACAATTTACAGTCTTCAACTTTATAAAATGCATACCTACCTATTATATTTATTCATCATTCAATAAAACGGTTAAAAATGTCTCAAATAAATACCTAATTATTTTGTTTCAATTAACATTTAGGTAGGTACCTACTATAATGCTATATAATCGACCAGTAATTTTAGAACCAACTTTATTATGTTTACAAGTTCCAGAGACAAAGCGCTTCAAAATATAATAAAAAGTCATACTGGCGATATCTTATCACTACATTTTTTCTTATCATAAATAGCTTTTACGTCATCGACAAGTCCGAGCGGGCTTTGTACTGGCACGAGTGACCACAATACTTCAGTCAAATTATTATGTAATCTATGCTAATAATATAAAGCTGAAGAGTTTGTTTGTTTGTTTGTACGCGCTAAACTCAGGAACTTCTGGACCGATTTGAAAAATTCTCTTAGTGTAACATAGTTCATTTATCGAGGAAAGCTATAGGCTATATAACACCATGCTAAGATGAATAGGAGGGGAGCAGCAATAAAAAATATTACGAAAACGGGAAAACTACGCGGGCGGAGCCGCGGACGATTGCTGGTATTAGTATGAAATAAACTTACCAAATAAGAGATTAATGAAGAACATTATGACGAAGCCGAGCGCAGGGCTGTTGTAGATATGTGAGCAGACGTAGTTAAGAGGCAGCATCGCCGCACCGTAAATAATTAAACACAAGTACATTCGCCCTGTAAATTAAATAGAACATGGATTAGGTTATACCACCGGATGCAACTTTCAAAAGACTTTGTTATAAATAAATATTTTTAAGCTGAATCTACGCTGAAACATATTTGAATAAAAGCGAACCACTGCAATATTGTTTACAAATTTTTTTAGCTTAAAGAAATTGTAAGTGACGTCACCTCGTTTACGCTTTCAGAGAGCTAATTACGAGTAAGTACTATCTGTACACTATTTCCTCCTAGACTACAATCTCTCTTCTTACACCATTTTGCAATGACCAGGGGAATTTACTAATGCTCATGCCTGAACACTATCCATACAATATGTTTCGACTACGGGTCTCTGTAGATTGAACTTGAAAGTGACAACAAGTAAGTACTCGTATTAACCTCGGACCAAAAAGTATATAGACTCCATTTTCAGAACAAAAACGCGAGGTAAATTTTTTTCTTTTTTTTACGAACTGTTGTAGGTAAGTCACCGAGCATGGTCTGCCGACTACGTTTTCTGTTCCGAAGGCGGAGTCTATATATTTTTTGGTCTGAGATATTAACCAAGTTCCTCGACGGTGGAAAGCCCGATGACTTGGAAGGCGGCACAGGAGATGACGAGGGTGACACAGATGACGTTGTTCCACAGCCAGTCGAACACCCACGCGGCGCCCCACATCACGACCGGCTGCACTCCCGACGCCTTCTGCAGTAACTTCGCACGAGACATCCGTTCCTGTGCGATCCAAATCATTAATAGGTAAATAATAAATAACACTATACCCCGTTTCAATGATCGTGATAAAAAATGTAAACAATCTTGGCACTACTTTTATCCATTTTATTCATAAAAAAAAATATTTAGAAGTAAACTGAAATTTGTTTTAACATTAAATTTATTATTTATTCTTCAATTTTCTTTTATTTGTTTCTGTCGTATTTTTAAACCAATAATTAGAATAAAAAGACACTGTAAGATTGTTTACTTTTTTTATTAAGATCGTTGAAACAGAGTTTACACACACTCATGGATTCCCTGTGTTGTGGTCGCACAAACAAACACCTAGACCGAGAACCAAAATTTAAAATTCATTATTTAAATTGCGGCCCGCTGGGAATCGAACCCAGGACCCTTTGAACGGCGATCTGGCCTAGTAACCATTGCGCAATATGGGTCGACAACGTAATGTTAGCAACATGGACGTCAACGTCGGATATATGTAGAGGATAATACTGGCATCCGTAGAAACGTTGTTTTAGTCACTATAAATTGAGTTGCACGGGTATAGTATGGAGGCATTCGTTATCGTGGCTGTGTCGTTACTCTGCTGTATCTCCGATATCCGATCCGTATCCGATAAATTTATTACTTGCATGACCTTACGTTGTCGGTTTGTTATGTTGCTTGTTACTATGACGTTATGGATAAGTTAATTATTTATTGATCACATTATTTCTAAAGTAAAAGTGTAATTAGTTTACATGAAGGACATTGGTCCTCAACAAGTGCTCGATTTTATAACCTATTATTACTGATAGGAGATCATAACAACGTAGTAAAATTAAATACATATTTTCGTACCATCAAACAAACACATAGAATACACGTACCTACATTAATATTATATAGTCTATGAAATTTATCTTTATCTATAAACATAATAAACAAAAGAGAAACGGTTAATAGATCGAGAAAAGATAACTTAGGGAAATCGATATATATATATATAAGTACTAAGTAAACGTATTATATTATACCTTGATATAAAACATGATGAACACGGCACTGACGATGCTCAGACTGCTTCCAATGCCGCTGGATATTTGCATCGCCAGCATAGCCAATAAAATTTGAATATCGCTCTAGAAAAGACAAAAAAAAGAATTTTTTTTTTTTACTTTTTACTCGTAATTCGAATTGGTATTTTTGCAGTTTGTAATCCTTTGAATGTCATGACATTCATTTACAGTCCTTATTTATTTCTTTAAAAATTTACAATAAATGTATCGTCCGTTCGGTTGATAGAATAGGCTTACCTGATCGTGATAGGTGGCTTCTAGAGGATGATTAAAGACATAAATATTCGCTTCAGGGTCTAATCCTTTGACGATTCCATTGTGCAGAGTAGCGAGCGAGATCGCCACGTCGTGGTAGCCGAAGTTGCTGAACCAAGCCGTGGCGGCGGAGTCATCGAACGTCGCTCCCACCAGCAACCGATTTCTGAGCAACCCCAAATTGATCGGATCGTCTGTCTTTGGGTGAAATTATAAATAATTTATATATTTTTCATCACGTACCTATTAAGTAATTAGACAATACGTTTGCCCGAGGCTGAGATAAGTATATGTCTGACAGATTTTTTTATATAATAATAATAATTTATTACCAAAAAAGAAAAGCTACTTATTACTAATGGGACTTGGGTATTACTCTGTATTTCCGATATTTGTCCTCCGTAATATCGAAAAGAAATTCCACGCACGAAGGGAATGTGTAATCGTAATGCGTACAGGAACGATACAATTATTTTTATCTGAAGATTATAACAGATAAAATCTGATTTTTATGTAAGTATTAAATAAATAAATCTTATCGTACGATCATAATAGGTATACAATAGGTACTTAGTTGAACTTACTCTTTGCAAGTAATACTGATCAACTGGATAATCCAGTGTGTTTGTTAGCAGCATAGATTCGACACCAGTTTCATTAAAAAATAGTTCATATCCAGCTCTAGCAGTCGCCCCGAAAGATGTTTCGTTTGTACCGTTAAATTGAAATAGAGTCTCAGTTGTAACAAAACTAAAACAAATTAATTAGTTCCATTAAAGTTCACAGGTTACTTTATGGCATATACTCGTACCTTACACATGTAACAATTGTCCAATTCAATGTCTATAAATATTTATAAATCACCGAAATGTGTCACTGCCACACCAAATTCAATGGATTGTACTTAGAAAAATAGAGGTATAACCAATGTTACTGAACCTTAGACAAACACGGATTTATTGTTATCTATATAGGCAGGTAGGTACATACATATTACTAAAATATAAGTAGGAATAGTAAAGTATAATAGTACTTACCCTTCAGCGAGTGTCAGTGGTCTCGATACAACTCTAGGAGAGGTGCTGATCAAATACTCCAACACGCCCAAAGTAGTAACCATTAATGCAATCGGTACCAATATTTGCAACAGTATAAGACCCCATGATCGGATCCAAACGAGACACAATTTTAGCCATATTGCCAGCACGTGTAGTATCAGCAAATTCATTCCTTTGGCATTTTCATCTTTTATTTCGACTGTAATTACACATTTGACATGAATTCAACTGTTTGGCATAGGCAAGGGTATTGTAATTTTAATCTCGAAATTAGATTATTCTTTTGTAAATTGTTAATTCCACATTATGTATGTAATATTATTGGAACTGCGAAATTTTTATAGAGCATTACCTACCTAGAAAGGCTTAAAGATCTATGTAATTGTATATTTATGTGTGTATGTATGTGGGTATTTATGTTAGGTATTTTGATTAACTTACGTTGTTGCATAGACGACTCCACAAAATCATCTCTGAAAGCATCTTCAGTACAACTCTCCGTGGTTATAGTGGTAGCGTCATCAGCTTCTGAGTTTATCTCTACATCTGATCCTACTCTGTACACAAATTAAAAAGAAAATTATTTAAATAAAATATTATTTTTTCATGTGGAGTATTTTTTTAACGCAATTTAGGAAAGCATTTCCACACATAGAAGATTAAATTAATTAGTTTAATATTTTCCATTAATACTTACTTCATAAAAACGTCCTCAAGGCTAGTTGAAATTAAACCGTAATTTTTAAACTTTATTGCTTCAATGTTGTGTTCAAGATCGTTCAATAAAGCTTCAAATTTGTTTGAATATTCATCGAGTAAGTTGTATGTTACCTCAGAACCTGTTAATATAATAGACCATAAATAATAATATGTAATTTACAAATAGGTACAACATTTGTAATTTTTTTTTATAAAAATAAATATTTTACCCCTATCTTCACTGATGTTTAATTCAGGTATATAAAATCTGATCAAGTTTGTGAGTCGATCGTAGTTGAAATCTTTATCTTTCACCACGACGAGGGTGTAGCCGACCCCATAATGTCTCTTCAGGAAGTATGGGGAACCAACACACTGAAGACTTCCGCTTGACATGATAGCTACACGGTCGCCCAGAAAGTCCGCCTCGTCCATAAAGTGCGTGGTCAATATCATTGTCCGACCTAAACAAACAATTAATCGTAAACCAAAATATATTTTTATATCTCGTAACAGTTCGTTAAAATAATTAAAATAATGAGGAATATTATGTATATGTATGTGTACACATTGATTTACGATGCATATGTCGCTATGATTACCATGCCGAATACCCGAATGAAGCTTTTAAAATAGGTATCTGTTTTGGATCTACGCATGTGTCCTTTGTCTTTTAGTGTTGGTGATGGCACCTACGACCCTGAGATTGCTACTGCGTGCGATGCGTCTTGTAATGTCTTTTTTTATCTAATGGAATCATACAAGTCAACTTAAAAAAATTATTACCTTTTTTCTGTTTCTCTAACAAGTTCCACAGAGCTCGTCGCGAAGCAGGATCCATCCCCGACGTGGGCTCGTCTAGTAGCACTACCCGCGCTCCACCACTCAACGCTATCCCAACGCACAATCGTCTCTTCTGCCCGCCTGATAAGCCGTGAGCTTGGTAATCTCGCTAAAGAATGAGTAAAATAAATTGTATCACCCAAAACTCGACAAACGAAATCTCTATTCAAAAATCGTGTCACGCTGGTACCAAGAATGTACCTACCTACTGATATAAGTATCTACAGCAGTAGTAGTACAGTATAGTAAATTAAGAAGTAAGTGGTATTGCAATTGAAAGTATAAGAAAATAATAAATGCCTAAGTAATTAATCGTTTACATAAGTAATCAACATAATGTGTCGCAAGATAATATTTCACTCACCTTTTCGTCCATCTCCAAATTAGCAATAAGCGAGTCTATTTCTTCATGAAGTTCCTTTCCCTTATATCCTTTAAGACGTGCAAAGAATTCTAAATGCTCTCTGACTGTCATCTCGTTAAAGAGAACATTGTGTTGAGGGCAAAGACCAATATGGGCTCTTGCTTCTCGTGTCTGCTTTGTCATGTCATATCCAGCGACATATACACTCCCGCTTGTGATTTCCACATTACCTAGAGAAAAAATTAAGACTGTTACAAGCATATCTGTTATACACTTTAACCCAAAATCACTACAAAAAAATCGATATTTCTCCTTTATGTATCATCTACGTATTTAAAATAATACATAATTGTCTTTTCTTTATCGAGACTTTGGGATTTGCAATAGGACCAGTTACTGATAAATTGATAATGTAAATTACATTTATTTTAAAGCATAATGTACGCCTTATTTTTTACGCTCAAGTTCCTAACATAAAACAAATAATTTGAATTTGATAATTATAAATACGTACAATTAATGTTATCAGATGTCACGTTAATTTTTGATAGTAATTAATTACCTGTCAACATTGATATTGTAGTAGATTTTCCAGCACCGTTATGTCCAAGCAAAACAGTAATTTGATCATCGTAAATATTTAAATTTAGTCTATTCACTGCAATATTGTGGCCATAAGTTTTTGAAAGGTTCTGAAAACAAGCATTCAATGAGTGTATACTATATTTTCTTCTGTTAGATAATAAACAGAGTTGTGTAAATTATGATCTACTAACAAACATTTTAACTCCAACATCGTGGCCAATGGGATCACTTTCTTTAATAACATCAACTGAATGCGCACCGATGACTGTACTGACTGAAAAAAAGTTATATTTATTAATCATATGCCCTATTGAGGACCAAAAATCATTAATTTAATTTTACGTAACAACAACGTACAATCTCTTTTGGAAGAGGAGCACCAAAAGCTTCTTTGAAAGGGGAAGTACCAAGGTTTCGGTGCACCGAATGGTCCCGGCAACACTTGCTCCAAATATAGAGCTATTATCATATAAAGGACGCAATCTAAAACCAGCATCAATACCACGTGGCCAAATACGAAGCGCGATGCTTCTACAGAATTCCTCGTGAAGAACTCTCCCCATTGCATACCTGGAAAATGTAACGTTCATCAACCACAACAAACAATTTTACAACAAATCTATTGCCACATTACGAAAATTACTTATTATTTGCACAAATTAATTTCTACTTATTATTTGCACAGTTAGGTACATTTCTTTTCATTACTAGTTCAAACATCTTTTTTAAACTTTTGTAAAGAGGAACAAAGTAGGTAATACTTACCCCCAGTACCTTCCTTAGAAAGAAGCAACTGGAATCCGAATGACATAGCAGTGTTTATGCTTAAACAGGTGAAGGCTTGCATGCCGGCCGTCATATTTAAATCCATGCCCAGTAGAACAGCCGGAGCATACGTCAAAAACCAAATTACGCCCCCGAATAACGCCGCAGTACTGGCTACGAAGAAACATGAATACGACAATGAAAAATTTCTTAAGTCTGGGTTGGTCACTAACTCCTCTACAAATACAGCAGAGCAGTATGATGCAGTAGATATGCTTTAGACTTCCTTAGTTTTTTTTAATGGTTTTAAGATAGCAAAAGAGCTGACAGTGCCACCAACCCCTGCCGCCCATGGACATCGTAAAAAACTTCGAGTAGGACTAAGGGGGGACTGTTAGTTGGTTATTAGGTCCTGTTAGTAGGTAGGTAATAGACGTTAATGAGACACCCATGCGTAGTAGAGAGAGAGCTAATAATGAATTGAGGCTACAATGTCAACTTTTCGGGCTATGTAGGAAGGCTATCAGTGCATGAATAAAAAAATGTTGTTTATTAAATGCAGACAATCATCAAGATATTTCTGAAATGTGCATTGAAGTAGCACTTTACAAGAAGATAAAGTAACGATTACCTGTCAAGTGGAATGATGAATATCATCAACATACGAGTAAAATACTTCTTACATCTTATGTTTATCAGTAACTAGTCATTACTACAACTATTACTCATATTCATAGCTCGGTGTGATACGTAAGTACCTACCTATTTGATCAAGCCACTACTGCTAGTGTTTAAGATGTTATGTAGATAAGATCTTTATGGCTCATAGCTATTAAATCGATGCATAACATAATCTACAGCTGATATGATTTATTCGAATAAAATTGAAGGATGAATCATTGTCTAATATATCTTTTATCGTACAATAATGAAACAACAACCTGCTTTAAGCATGAAATGAATCATCCATCTAATGAAATCAATCGACATGAGGTGAATATTCAGGATAATATTAATAAAGATTCCAATTTAAAAATATTGAGATCAATATATTAACTACAGATTTGCTAAAACACAGTGATAATGCCAACAGGAGAGTAAAAAATGGGGTGGTGTCTCTTTTTTTGAAAATGTAGTACGTTTGAAAACTTTGACGTAAAACTATAACTATAGTTTTTAATTATTACCTAGATACCATACTTAACTATCTATCACGAACATTGTAACGATAAACTTAAGCTTATTGCAATCTTAGCGAAAACAATTTTAAGGACCTAACGACATTCATCACAGGATGCAATTGGGTCATATTTACCTTTAGAAAAGAAACCGCTGACCATGAAGCAGAAAAATATTGTGCAGGTCAAATATAAAACTATGAAAAACCATAACACCGTCCATGGAGTGTTAGTAAACACTGCGTAGTAACTGAATCCTTCTTCGTTTGTAAACCAGTTAACCTAAAAGATTTACATGATGCAGATACAATTTTAAATTTATATCAAATAGTAATACGGAACGTAATGTAACATATAACATGACTTACTTTTAGAAGGATCACAATGAAAATTGATGTAAACACAAGGTAAAGAAACTGTTTACAAAACCAAGCTGTCCAGTGCAACCACGTGGGTAGGCCCATTATTTTCATCGTTTCCTAAAAATACAATCAAACTTAAAAAAAAACTCCGTTAAAGTATACATGTAAAAGAGTCAGTGGAAATAACTACGAAAATAAGTAGATGAAAAGTTGAAATAGAGGTATACGTAATTAGGCCAGAGCTACTCGTATTTCTAATTTCTAAATAACAGATAAAACTATAATTAAAATACAAACCTTAAGTTGTAATTCTTTCTCGATAGTGACGGCACGAATTATGTTTACAGCTGTGTAACTGAAGCTAAGCAGTATAAATGTAGGGAATAAAAAGAGGAGCGCTTCTACTGCAAGATCTTCTATGTAAGATGGATGCGGGTATCTCTGGATATTGACATCGAAACTCCATGCATTTTCACCAGTTATTCGAGTTATGAGCTCTGTCGATATCGCATATTGTAGAGCTATAAACAACTCGTTAACGTAACCTGTGAATATGGGTCGGTAATACAGCCATAGGTACATTTGTATCGTCTATTAAACAAAAAATGATCAATATTATAAAAAAATAAGAAATAAAAATACCAGGATCATTGCCACCTTCCCAAGAAAAAGGAAACCTTGGGCCTGGTATTTCAAATACTGGAAACATAATGTCCGTTCGCCAAGAGCGACCTCCCTGGGAGAAAAACGAATTTAATCGCGGTCTTTCGGGAAACCGCAATGTGTATGAAACGTTATTCGGTATTTCCATCGTATCTGAAACCAGAATATTAAGGATAAGTAGATCGTTGATAATATAGGTATCTCAATGACACCATCGAAAACATCGATATAATTTTTCGGACCTTTTAAATGATCTTCAAATTGAATAGCTGCTAACACTTCCCTGGTGGCCTCTTCGTCAACATAGATCCCTCTGAGGTCTGCACTATTCTCGTACCCATTTACTCTTACTAGGCTTTTAAGGAATTCGTATACTTCAGTTATATTTAAATTTATATCTGGTGGTATTTCTATGGGCGGTATATCAGGAATCTGCTCTATAATCCTTATCAGATCAAATATATTTCGTCCTAACAACTTAACAACTGAACTTCGAACAAGGTCTTCCAATACATCGTTCTTTGGTGAATACGCCACCGACATTGTCGTTATATTAAAACGAAACCTGAAAAAATATCGAATGTACGTAACAACGATTTTAGTTCAAAATGTTACCTATTGCAATTTTTGTTTTCTTTATTATGTCAATTGTCAGGGGACAAGATAATTATCTTCGTAGAAGACGGTTAAAAGTAAAGACCGAGAGACGGTCTAAAAATAGTTAAAAAGATAGGTAGAAACCACTTTCTTGTATTCTCATAAGTACTCACAAAATAGGAGCAGAAAAATTCAAAGTGTGTGCCGGTATGGGTGGGTAAGTAATTGCATCTCTGGAAACTGGTTCAATTTCTGATCTTAGAATGAGGACTAACGCCATCGTTGCGACAGGCAACAAAAGTTCCACAATCGTCTGCACCTTGTGTCGCCATTGCTGGAGGAAATTCTTCCACATCAACAGCCGGAACTTTGTTAAGGAACTAGCTTCCTTTACTACTTTTCGAGTTCCCATTGTATGCTTATATTATACAGATTCTGAAAATTGTAACTATGTCAAAGAAGTAATAAAAATGGACTTAGATAAATATATATTTTTTATTAAATAGGAATCTTTAGCAGGTACCCACTACTTAGGTACTTATAACATCTATGATTTAGCATGACTCAATTATCTGATGCACTAAATAAATTTAACGAAACGATTAAACGAAAAGCTTCCTCCTACTCATAAAGTACCTAGTAGGTAGGTACTTTTTCAATTTTCGAACCTGCCTAAAATAGGTAGTTACCCAAAATTCGTGACCAGCTTTTCGGCTAATCCTTCAATATTTTAAAGATGATAACAACACTTAATAATTGGTGTTCGGGAAACCCTTAGATTGCTTTTTGTTTTTAACAGGTTTTATTTTTATAGCGGCTTAGCCAGCGATCAGTGCAGTGCCTTTGATCTGAAAATGTCAACCGATCATCGGTGACACCTAATACCTACATCCGATGGGTAAGGAACCCTAAAAACACACTACACCAATGATATTCTATACCTCATTGCCCTACACGCAAATAAATATAACTGCTTCTCTCACTGATGTAGAGACAAAATCACACACCTCCACGTGACGTGCACTAAAACCATTCGCCAGTATGCCACTAACCATTAACTAATAAAATGTTATCTTTTAAATACCTCTGTATTATGTATGTCGTAAATATGCCGTAGAATTCTACCCTCGACCTCAGAATTTAACTAACTATAACATATACTTAAAACATAATATTGAGGGAACGATAATGTTGCGACGTTTCATTTCCACACGATGGAACGGAAATGATAGGAGGTATATGAGGATGAGAAGCTGTGGTAATTTATTTGTTTGTAAAATGTTGTCATATAACTTCAAAACGGTTAGACCGATATGGAAACGAACGGTTTTCAATAAAGGATTGGTACTTGATCATCAACGACTGTTCCCAAATACGTGGCACAGTGCTAACTTGCTAGGGGTTATAAGTTGCAACAGTAGAATTTGATTCCTCTTATTATTTCGTCCTAAAATATACTTTTCTATTTATTGATAGGTTGATTGGTGATTGAACTAAGATAAAATGTATAGAGCCCAATATTAAGTGGGCGCTGCAGTTGGCTTTGGAATCTATGTATCAAAACGCTAAAGGTTATAGTGCCAAAAGCTCTTTACAAGAAGGCACTACACACTAGTTTATTTATCATGAGATGACTATTACTTTAATACGATCACATTATAAAGCAAGCACTCAGGTGCTTTTAGTACATTTTAAGTACGTAGTTACTCATAGATAAACATAATATTACATACTTTATTGACCCTAATGCTTTTTTCTATTACCACTATCAAGTAATATTCTTCCGTTTAATTAGTTAGCAACCTATCTTATAAAATGAAAGTTAAACCGATTTTTTATATGTTCGAATCTTTTAGGGCAGTCGCCAGCCAGCCTTTGTCGTTGCAGTGAAGGATAAAATTAATAATCATAATATACAAGTATCTGACGGTTTGTAATTAAAAAATTAGATTAAGTAAAATATGCATAGATCCGGATAT